>JAQFXM010001078.1:0-36619 GCA_034693345.1 Entomobrya multifasciata | reverse complement strand
TCTTGACCTAAGGTGTCTGTGTACCAAGTTTGGTGTCAAATGGTCAAGTGGTTTTCGAGATATCGTGTTTACAGACAAACAGACAGACAGACAGACAGACAGACAGACAGACAGGATGTCCAAATCATTAACTACCTCTTATGCGATTGCATCGCTTTCGGTAGTTAATAATATGGGGTACGTAATCTGTAAAGTTGCTGATATGCAAATTCCTCTGATTTTTGCAACGCATAAATACATACAATACAACTTCCATCTACTTGGAAAAACATAAGTTTTAGTATACTTTTTTATTTGAAAGAACTTTAAAATAAGCTCATCTAATGATAATGACAAAGTTGTAAGTTTAGTATGATTTGAGCTAGGCAGTAATTTCATGTTCATCAATTGGGAAATGACACATGTAGGTATCAGCAATTTTATGATATATCTACGATACGCATGGTTGAAAATTGGAGTTGAGTTATAGCTGGAAGAATGGCAGTTTTTATGAATTGACTTTTAGCTTAACACAATGCAGGGAAAGAACGGCAAGAAATCTGATTACTCTTGTTATAGAAGAAATATACCAAAATTTGACTTCTCATAAACAGTACCAGTACTCATCCAATTTCTGGGTATAGAGTGCAGGAAAGATTTTCATTTTGACAAAAGTCAAATCTCATCAAATTTATAATATATGCACAAATTCAAATTAGACTTTTTATGAGTTTTACAGATATTTTTTTCAGGAGAGATGGAACAACGAAAAAGCCAGTGAGCTTTGGTCCCTCTGTGAACTCAGCCATAAAATTCATCATAACTTTTTGTAGCACATGTAACAAAAAATTTCCAATACTGCCTGTTAGCCTGTTGATCAAAGCAAAGCTTGTATTATGCCTTTTTTCCAAACCGTAAGGTAGAGGAGAGGTAGATGCCCTACCGAAACTGAAGTAAAGTTTTTTATCATTTGTACAGATCCAATGACACTTGTTTTGCTTTTGAGAAAATAACCAATAGTTTAAACGCCAAGCCCTCCTGTTTAAGCAGCGACAGCGACCAAGCAAATACTCTTCTCTTGGATTTGGAAACTATTGTCTGTATGCACGACCGTATTGCAATAAACTTTTTTATGTCTGGTTGCTGATGAGATGTTGTCCTTGGGTAATTCATGATGAGGAAAAATTTCATCATAGAATATGAGTACTGACTACTGACTGAGTACAATGAGAGCTATGTAGTCAGTCTATACTGGACGTGCCTAAACTGACTATTCACATTTTATTTTTCACATGTCAATAATATTATCACATAACCAATTCCACTTGACATGCAGAAGCAGTCAGTAACATTTTGATGCATAATCATTGGCTTAACTTGATGCCAATTTTTGTAAAAAGTTTATACACTAAAATTACTCTTCACTCCAAAAAAGTGACTTACCGTCTATTTTTCATATTTGATACTGCTTTTTTAAATTACAAAAAATGGAGCACCTTCCTCCAGTAAGGGCTTTGGACGCTGAGTATGTGTCGGAAATGGTGGGACAACCAATCAAAAGCTATAGCATGTCTCAAGGTGCACAAAAAGGTGACAACGTGATTGGGAAAATGCTTGCCTTGAAAGTGGAAACAGAGGAGGAGTCATCTTTAGATGTCGTGGTCAAATCCCTTCTTCCTTTGACCGGTGAAGTGGACGCCGCAGCTATTGGTCAATCCCAATTTTATGTTGCACTCCAAGTATTTCCGGCAGAAATAACGTATTATAAAAAAGTCCGTCCATTGTTACAAGAGGTTACCGGGTATTCCCTCAACACTCCAAAAATGTATTCAGCAAATAGTGACGGTCTGAATGATTACATTGCTTTGGAAGACTTGAGGCCTCAAGGGTACAAAATGGCGGATAAGAGGAAAGGGTTAACACTTCACGAGGTCACTAAGGTCCTTGCTAAACTTGCAATGCTGCATGCCCATTCGTACGCTGTACTCAATCAAGAAAATGAAGTGATGCAAGAGCTGAAAAACTCTGTTCTCAGTGGTCACGTTTGGGGTCGTAAAATAGCTGACTTGGATCAAGAAATATTTTTTAACAAACTTGTTGAAAAAATGATGGAGGTGATGAGGGAAATTGGGCAAACTGAGACTGCAGCTAAGATGCAGCGTTTCACTGAAACTGCTTACAAAATCATGGTTGGTCTTTGGGAACAACGAGGAAAAAGTCCAAAATATTTTGAAGTTATCCTGCATGGGGACATGTGGACAAATAACGTTCTTTTCAAATATGCAAGGGATGGGGAAACTGTAGAAGATTTGACATTTATTGACTTTCAACAATGCCGATTCGGGACCATTTATGAAGATTTACTCTATTTCATTTTCACAAGCACTACTGCCGACTTTCGCAAAACTCATTTACGAAAATGTCTACAATCCTATTTCAAAGACTTTGAAAAGGCTTTGTCAAGTCTAGAAAATCCTGTTCCTTTGCCAAGTGGATTTACAGATGAAGAGCTCATTGCAACTTTTTACGAAAACATTGAATATGGATTTTCTTATGAATTGGTTGCAATCCCATTCCAATTAGGAGGAGATGCAGGACCTCCTCAAGATAACGCTGGTGGACCACCACCTTCCCCACAACAGCAATCTGATGGTCCTCCTTCTGCTTTGGCAATGGCGTTGATGATGTGTGAGATGCTGAAGCAGGGTACCAAAAACAGTCCAATTGCACTCCAAAGATTAAAAGAGTTGTGCAATGAAATGATCAAATTGAATATTTTATCTTAAATTAAAATCCAAATTTTATTTTATGCAACTTAAAGTCACAATATATTCCGTGTGAATAAAGTATTTCATGATAACTGCCATATAATAATGAATTTCAGTCCGATTTTTTTCCAAAGCATGATTTACCGCTTTCAAAAGTTCATAATTTATTTGTTTTAATTGTACCAGAATTGAAAGATAATAATTCGTAAGATAAATTCAAGTTTCATATGGAACAATATCTGCCAAACTTTCACCGAATTCATGAGAGAGAAATGCATCCAAATGAAACTCATGCAACAGCCATAAAACCATCATGCCATGCCCCAGTCTTTCTGCCTTGTTTCAGCCTTGCCATTCAAGCGCAATGGGTCGCTTTATCAGCTAAGCTGTAACAGATGACTTCATCCTCATCATCATGTTTGTTTTCCCATATTTTCTTCTCACTCAACTTGTTTTTGTCGTCATCCGGAGAAAGTAACTGTCAATTGTAACTGTCATTGAAGTGCAATTTGATTTACATTCTTGTGAAGCGAAATATCTCAAGTTTTAATTGTGCTCAGCAAGTAAGTTTTTCTTCGACTCTTGCCAATTATAACTTTAAAAGTATTTAGTCATGGACCAGTGGGATTATGCAACGGGAATGTTAATGCCTGGGGAAGTTGTGGTAGCTGTACAACCACATGTGCGTCTTTATGATGGGGAAGAGAAAGTGCAGGTAACGGAAATATTATGGGTATTTTTTTCTGTGTAAAGATTAGCTGCTTAAATGAAATGTAATTTTAAATTTGTTTTTATGCCAATTTATTGTGCAGGCAAAAATTGACACCGGGCGAATTTCATTAACCACTCATCGTTTACTTTGGGAGACTACTGGTCAAAAGGCATGCTTTTATTTGCAGAGAGTTCAAAGACTGGAAAAGGAATCCAAAAGCTTTTTCTCTGGAAGGTCGCCCAAAATATGTTTGCACGTTTTTCCACCAGACCAGTCAAAACAACCTGTGTGAGTGATTGTAAATTCTGGATGTAATAGAATATTGAGCCATAAATTATAAATATGTTTGTATTGAAACTGTTGAATTGTTTATAAAAACTACAGCGTAACGTCTCCTTTTCCTTCCGAGAGGCACGAAAATTATTTCAAATTAGGGTTCACTCAAGGTGGGATTGAAGAATTTCTTGTCAAGTTGACTGATACTCTTCGTCAGCGAAACTGGGAAAAGAAACCACCAAAGCCGGAACCAAAGAGGAGACTAGGAATTTTGGGAATTGAAAGAGATATAAAAGACGAAGCAAGAAAAACTGATCAGCAAATTTCTGAAGCTTTCACTGATCTCAAAAGTCTGATGGAAATGGCCAAACCAATGGTTCAGTTAGCAAAGAAAATATCTGATAAGCAAGCCGCTGTAAGCATTTTATGTGTTGATCAAGTTTCAAAATAATATTTTGCCTAACATTATATTATATACGAAGATTTTGTGTGATTCATTGTATCAGGCTAAACAAAGACATGCTGCAGCTGCCGCTTCAGAAGGTGCCACGGCCGATGATACCTTGAAATTTCGAAAACAAATGTTAAGTTTAGGTATTGAGGATCCAGTTACAAAAGAGGCGTTTTCAAATAAAGATGAGTATCATCTTCATTTAGCGATGGAAATTTGCAACACGTTTGACAAGCTTGTTTTGGTAAGTTTGTAATTTTCTGTTATAAGATGGAAAGTGCTTATATTAGAAAGAAACGGTTCAAAACTTGTGTATTGTATATTAATAATATAATATTATGTAGAATGCCGGGGGAATGATGACCTTGGTGGAAGCATATTGCCGCCTAAATAGAGCTAGAGGAATACACGTAATCTCACCCCATGACTTGATGAGTGCTTGCCTAATGCTGAAAAAAGTTCCTAATGCTACACTTACCCTGAGAGAATTTGAATCAAAGGTCAAAGTTCTACAGCATGCATCTTACGATGATGATGTGGTAGTTGGTCAAATTTTATCATTGGTACGTTTACATAAATGTTTTCCTGTTTATATATTTCATGGCATGATTTATCTACTTGTATTTAAATGTAATTGTTTATGTAACATTTTAATTGCTGTAGCTTGAAGAACGTGGCTCACTGTCGCCTGATGAGTATTGCCAAGCCACAGGAATCCCATTTTTCGTCGGAAAACAGGGTATGATCATGGCAGAGACGCGTGGAAATATATGTCGTGATGAATCTTTAGAGGGCCTTCGATTTTATGTGAACCTTTTCATTTCTGAAAATTCTGACGATCCCGATAGTTGAGAAATTCTGTCTTCTTAGTTTGTATCCAAAAATCCAACGCTATTTTAACTTATGTATATTTATTTTACGTTATACATTTTTTATGCCATGCGATATGCCATGCCATGAGAGGTGATGATAAAAATAAAAGTTGTTTTTCAAACAATTCTATATTTTTCATATGTGTTTATTTATTATAGCCTCTCTGTTTTTGTTAAAAGCTTAATAATAATACCACGTACGTACGTAAACGTAACAAAAAATCATCGATAATAGTAACAACATACTATTATCATTTTCCTTATAGTATCCAAACACTTCAAAACACCCCCTTCCTTTTTACAAATATACTGTATTAAATAATGCTTCATTATCAGGCAACTTACAGTGGACAGTTAAAAGCTTTTTTTTAATTTAGCATATTAACTATGTTTGTCGGTTAAGGTTTATATTTTTATGTATTTTTATAGGATCCACTTATTTATTGCTCTCAGGCGTTCTTTTACAGAAAGGAAGGGCTTGTCGGTTGGAGATGCGGCGACTAAAGAGATTTTCATTCTATAGCATATATATATACTATACTATGTACTAAATAAATTCTGCTAACTATTAACTAACCACTAAACCTACCATTTATACATAGTTTTTATCTAGTAATCTTTTTTTGCATTTTCCCTATTTTTATAAATATCTAATAGGCTATAAACTTTAATTATTAAACTATCCCATTCAACTCAAAGGGCACAAAATAATATACATAAATAGTTTTACTACGAAAATGTTACAACAATTATAGGAACCGTAAATTCTTTTTCAGCAAAAATCTCTTGATCAAAATTGATCATCTTGTGTATCATTCATTTGATCTCTCTACTTTTCAAACAGAAAGAAAATTTAGGCAATGTGTAATGCAGTGCATATTTTTTAGATCAAACGAACAATACAAAGCTACATAAATGCATTTCTATTTCCTGTTCAGAAAGTAAATGCCCATATATCACTGCGTACATTAAGTTTATAATACTAGAAGCTTTCCCAATTTTAGCAAATCAAATCAAATATTTATCATCTCATCTTGGAGGGCTATTTATGGTCAGTTATTTGACTAAAACATAACCAAGTTAATACTGTAGGCAAATAATATGAAACCAAAAAATACCGACAATGTCAAAGCATACAAAATCGGTACATTGATATTCTGCTTTTTGTTTCAAATTAGTCTCTTGATCTCGACTTCTAATTTTTTTCAATAATATTTAAACTTGGAGAAAATTAACAAAAAAATGAAAAGGAACAAAGCAAGTAACAATTAACTCTAACACCAAGAACTAATCTCTAACAGTTAGACTACTACTGCTAAACACGCAGTGTAAAAAGCTTCTCTGCAGCACAATAAAATTTAAATCAAGTTGATAAACCACTCAAAGGTTTTCAAACAATAAATCATTAACAATTTTAATTTGTTCGCTAATGCCGCACACAAGTAGCATCTCTGGTTTTTCCTACTTGCGGGACATTTTTGTAAATTTTGTAATTCTAAAAAACTCTTGATGGTGGAGGAGGTGATACTTATTTACACATTTGCTTAAATATTTTAAAAACTATACATATTATTTTTACATATCTACCAGAAATACTTTCTTTCGTTTTAATAGCCTCATTTTAATATAACAAATTGAAAGGATTGAAGTAACAGTTAACTTAACTGATATACAATTTATTTTTACAGCCCACACAGTTAGCAGGTCATTAGCGATATGAAATTCAGACAACAATAAATTTGAATTTTGTAAATAGAGGTTTCATGGTATGTTGTGTACTTTATATCAAAACCCAGAAAATAAGATGAAAATATTTTCATGTACACCATAAACAATAACGTATTATGTGACGTGATATTTTAGATTGTTTTAAAACCTCATCATCAAATTCAGAGACTAATGAAACTTTGTAGGATTTTAAGTAGCATGATCTTCTCAATTCCCATATTAATAGCACATTACATTATTTTTTTGATAAAGTTAAAGCCATATTTAAATGACGATGAATTTACCACAATGATGATTTTACATTTTACAACAATAAATTTGCAATCAAATTTTTATAGGATTCCGGGTTGTTTCAAAAAAAACTTAGAATATCTTACATACTAATTTACAAAGATATACTACCATTTTAAAATCTTAGTACTTCACTAACTTTGTTTTTAAAACTGATATATAAACTGATCATATTATTTTCATCAGCGAACCTAAAGTATTCTCTCTTTCTTTGATGTTATTTTTAAAAGTACACTTCTACAATTTGAAATGGTAGTCATTAATATTTTCATACTTTCTCTTGTCTGTGTAATCCTACGAAAAAATAGCAAGTTTACTTTTCATAATATGCTCTTTTTGATTTTTTAAACTTTGTGGACAATAATATTGCACACTTAACCACCATACTGTTTTATGTGTTTTCTTTTCTAGCAAAATTTTCTTTTAGTTTTTTTTCAAGTACTCTCCTTTTTTAAGAAACTTGCTTATGAAGAAATAAACATTTTTTAGTATCTCTAAACTGTGTCGTGTTTGTTTTGTAGTAGTAATTTCTTTTTTTATAACTTTTTTAGGTAATAATATAGTTAAGTATATGTATTTAATCTTCCATCTCATCCATCCAGTGTTAACTCTACGGTGCAAAGAGCAGCAGCATTTACATCCTCCTCGTCATCCCCACCACCACATTCTTTGTCGTCGTCGTCATCTTCTAGATCATCAGATGATGATGAGGCATCATTGCCATCTATAATTTCACTTCAACTTTTATTCTTGCTCCTGGGGGTAGGTTTCTCGCCAGTATGCATCCTCACGTGAACACTGAAATTGGACGAGGTGGCGAACGCCTTTCCACAATAACTACATCGATATGGTTTCTCTCCAGTGTGTGTCCTCATGTGGACCTTGACGTTAGTCATGGTGGCATAGTTCTTCCCGCACACTTGACAGTTGTAAGGCTTTTCCCCTGTGTGCGTTTTCATATGAACTTTGACATTGGAAGCGGTCGCATAAGCCTTCCCACAAATGTCGCAGCTGTACGGCTTTTCACCAGTATGGGTTCTCATATGCACTTTGAGATTCGTCACAGTGGCAAAGTTCTTTTGACAGACGTCACAACGATGGGGCTTCACACCTGCATGTGTTTTCATGTGAACTTTAACATTAGTCAGAGTTGCATAAGATTTTCCACATGTACTGCAATTAAACGGCTTTTCACCTGTATGGGTCCGCATGTGAACCTTTAACTGATTCGGCGTCGCGAAAGACTTGTCGCAGAGCTCGCATGAGTGCTTTCTCTGCTTTGCTGATGAAGAAGAGGAGGAAGAAGGCGACGGAGACATTGTTGCAGGATTTGGAGTTGATGGAAGTGGTGGAGGAGGTTGCTGTTGCTGCTGTGCAGATGGATGTGGAGGCTGCTGCGACGGCGGTGGAGGAGGTTGTTGAGGAGGAGGTGGTGGTGGAGGATGAGCTTCACCAACTCGACTGATTCCAGAAACAACACCTCTCGGGTCAATATGCAGCTGAAGTGGATGGTGAGGTGGGAACGTGTCCCTTTTGTCAATGAAATGCTGGTAAGGATGGATCCCTAGTGAGCCGTTAGGCACAGTAGAGCATAACGACAGCGGATGCATTTGCAGCGTTTTTCTGGAATATCCTTCATACAATCAACAGAAATAACCAAAAAATTAATCTAACGCCTTCTCTCGATTAACTACACCATTACACCAATGCCAATACACCGCACTATTAAAACAGCTTCATAATTTGATATAAAAAACAAACAAAAAATCTTCCCCATGCAAAACTTACATAAACTAAATAGATGAAATAAAGCCGACTTAATCTGTCCCCCTTTATCCTTCAATCCAAGCTATATTTTTAATGAATCCCTTCTTCATTTGTATTTGAAACACACAGTGAATATAGAGCTTCCCAACTCTTTTTGTTGGACACCTGCTTTCCCCGCAACAAATTTAATACTTTTTTCCGCTTCCCAAATACAGAATCGCCTAAAAATCCCGATAAAATAAAAAAATACGGTGAAAATCATAATTTTTCATACAAAATAAGAAAACACCCTCAAAGCATTCAACAGAGATGACATGACATGCATTTAAAAACGCTGTTCACATGCAAATGCACCCATCAATGCACTCCACCTTTTTTACACTTCATTTCGCTAGGTGCAAAAAATTTATCTCAATCAAAATCAACTCAACAAGCTATGTATGTAACAACACTATTCACAAAAACCAAACCATTTTTTATATTCTTTACCTTCTTCCTTCCTTGAGATTCTTCTGTTGCTCATACAAAATTATCAATATCCAATTTATCCCTCAGAAAAATTTATTTTATTTTGTTGGTTTTGCACAAAATAGAAAGGTTTTCCGATACAAAAAAAGAATTCACACACAAGCAAATACTCAGACAAATTTTTTTTTTCGCACAGTCAGTCAGACTCAGAGCAAGTCAGTCAAGTAAGTCAAGTCTTGTACAAACTGTGTATATAATGCAATTGAATATCCCAAAAGAAGTAATGCAATCACAATTCACCTCTTTTTACTTTCAAGGATGCAAACTTGCAAAGAATGAATATGAATATCAAGTTGTATCAGAAAGAATCAGAGAAGCACACACAACTTCTTGCAGAGTTCAGTTCCTTTAGTTTTTGAAAGGGACACAGTGAAAAAAATCTCTTCTGCTCCTTTTTTTGTGAAATTCAACCCAAAAGGGGGAAGCGGACATGGAGTAGCTAAATGACTCTTTAATGGTGCAATTAAAGTGAAAAGTGAAATGTCAATATTTCAGTAGAAACCTCTACAAGGGGAACATCTCGGAGACTCGATGGTTGTTGCAGACAGCATCCATCCATTCGTTTGCGTTGTAACATTTTCTACATTACTTGTCTCGTTCGTCTCTCTCTACATCTTTTACACACGGATACACTATACCCAAAAAAACCTAAAACATTAACATGATATTATATGCATATACTTATAAAATATATATAGCTATTCATCCGATATTATATCTTCTTCTCCTGCCTATTAAATGCCTGCTTTGGTACAAGAGTTGAAGTTGGGCACATCACATAACATAACTACATTTTTTTCATTCCGTTTCTCCTCTCCTTTATATCCATCCATTTATACATTTCATTTACTCTCCATAATACTACCATGCATTCATAAAAACTCACAACAATCTCTGAGAACCTCTCTCAGAGTGAACTGAACAATCCTTCTGTGTGTAAAATACAACACTCTTCTTGATATACTATATGCAGTAGTGAGTACTAATAGCCCAAGCCGAAATATCTAAATGATATATGTGTAATGTGCTGTATGCATGTATTATTATGAGAAGTACATAAAGTATATCCATAAAGAGAACATAATATAAAATACCCCTAAAATGGCTCTCTTTACTTTCCTATGTGTATATTTTACTATATCCGATTGTTGTGTTGCGTTTATATATCATCTCTCTCTCCCAAAAAATTGTGTGTGTATTATAACAACAGAAAGAGAATATTATCCATATCCACAACAAAAACCGACCGACCACCAACAAGGTATATCCCTTCTCAACTTCTTCTCTCTCCTCCACTTCTAAAACCTCTCTTGTTTTCTCTCTCTGGTTTTGGTTTCGTCATAAGCATTTTAATATTATGCATAAAATAGCATAGGGCAAGTGCGGCACAAGCATTTTGTGAGAAGAGTTGCTTTTGGTCTTCTGTGAGCAGACACATAAAAAAGAAAGAAGAATAGGTGAACGCGAGAAAAACGAATGCAAACAGAAAAACACAACGTAACGCACTTTTGGTGAGCCGGAGAGAGAGAAGCGAAAAAGGAACATCAACATCCGTGCGAGTTTTTTGGGAGAGAGAGAGAGAAAAGAACAGTGCACTTTTAGGATATCCTGTCTGTATTACAATGAATGCATTCTTTTAGAAAAGAGTTCTTTTTTGGTTTTAGTCACAAGTCAAGTCAAGTCACACGTACCACCGTACAAAAGTACAAGTACAACAACGTAATGTAATACACAAAAAAAACTCTTCTTGACTGAAAAGTTTTTGTATGTAGTAAAGTTGTGTGAGAACTAAAACTCTCTGATATGTGATGTTGTTTGTTATAATGCATTTTATACCTTTTTCTCTCTTGTTCGCTGTCCGCTGCCAGAAATAAGGGTAAAGAGTGTTACCTTATAAAAATAGTAGTATCACAATTTTATAGGGTTCTCCTCTTCTTTCTGACTCTGTTCTCTTTTATTTTGTTGGTTAGGTGGTGGTGGTGGCGGTGGAAGAGTGGGTTGAATGGGTGTTTGGTTGGTCCAACTTGATTTTATTGTTTATGGTGTTATGTTATGTTATGCTATGCTTGTTTTAGTGGAGTTGAGTTGAAGTTTATGTTTATGCATGTTTAGAACATGATATTTTTTCAGATAGAGGGTTTCCCTATGAAGAAATGCTATGTTGACTTTTCCAATGTACTTGCTGTACAAGATGATGAACAGGAGACTCTGTTTAGTTTAGATTTTTTTGTGTGGTGGATGGGATGGATGTGGAAGTAAAGTGGTTGGTAAACTAAAGTATTTCTTTTTCGATTTCAATTTTTTTACACACAAAGCAGACAAACAAAAATTGTTGTAAAAACTCTTCTTGTCTTGTTTGTAGAAAAAATATGAATGTACAATAATAACATAACTTGACTTGATAGGATGTAGCTTTGATATATGATGATAATAATAGGATGTAGTATGAAATGAATATATAATATAGAAAGGGAGATTGTTTTATTGAAGGAGGAAGAAAGGGCAAATATGTAAGAATAATTTTTTTTGTTTTAATATTGAAACTATGTATGTAATTTACCTTCTTATTCTGAAACTCAAATGTAGCTATTTTATTTTGATGCAAAGACGGAGAAGAAGAAGAGAAGCGGTAGTAGAAGAAGTGGTGCTTAGATCAGTCTTTTCCCTAAATTGCTATTATGTAGGTATACATGATGGTGGCGGTGGCGGTGTTGGTCTATAATAATATGAAATGAAGGAAGAAGAAGAAGAAGAAACATTTTTATAATGTAGTAGAGAGGGGAGCAATATTTGACGACCTTAATCTTGACTTGGCATCGCGTATACCCCATTTACCATTTCCCAACGAGAAACGACGTCTCCTTAAAAAGTTCTCTCTGAAGCTTTTTTAGTTTGACTCCTTCGTTTCGTTCATGTTCATATCGCATATCGTATAGCCTTTTTACTTCTATTTCCTATGAAATTGATGCTGCATGAACATAAAACTTCATCTTTTTGCTTTACTTTTTGCTGTTGGTAGTTTAGACGGTGGAATGGAATGGCGGTGCTGCCAATCTTTCAATTTCTCTTCAGAAAAAGAACACTTCAGTCAAGCTAGCTCAACTTTGTGCACAAGAAAAAAAAGATGAAGAAGACCAAAGGAGAAAAGTGAGACAAGAAGGGATTAAGTGTTGAGGAAAAAAGAATCTCGGTGTAAAATATGCATGTTATACAAGATGAACATTTATCCACAAAGTTAATTTAAGTAAGTCAGCTAGTACAAGACAGGGAAATGCTTTGGTTATGTATGTTATGCTCATTTTGCTGTTGTTATACATTCCTGCTTACTTCCTCCTCCTTGTCTTCTGTTTCAAGTCATTTCGTTTTCTCATCTTATCTTGGCTAGGAGTCTTTTTACATACCTATCAATATACATGCATAATATATTGAACACGGTTTGTATAAAAAAAGACAAAGAAAAGAAACATTGGACACAAAAAAAAACAATATTACACGTTCTTCTTCCTCCTCCTCTTGTTCTTCTGCTCTTCCGCCACCGCCGCCGTCACCACCACCGCACCAAAAAGAAAGAACTCCACCACCACCACCACCGTTTACCCAAGCCAAGAGAGAAGATGAAGAGCAGTAGCTCTGTAGTTTTGGTACAAGAGCTCTGATTTTTTGTCGGTATAATTTGATATTCATCTTTCCACTGACTTTTTAGAGTCTTGTCGCATGTTATGGATATACTCCATTCCATACTCCACTCCACCACCACTCCTCTGGCGTTTTGGTAGAGTAGTGGATTGGATATGGTGTCGGTTTGGTTGGATTGGATGGCTGGCTTATGGTCATTTATGACTTGAGTTGTTGGGCATATGGATAAGGATATTACATTTTACATGGTTCAAGTAGCAACTAAGCAAGGATTTTTATGACTGTTTTTATGCTTGTTTTTTTCTCTTCATCTCCCTTTTCAATTTGCATCTTATCTGAAACTCTCTCTTTGTATCTATCTCTGGTGGACTACTAGAAAGAGAGAATTACTAGTAGTTTTCCATAAGGCGCTTCTGGCTGCTGCCTTGGTCGTCGTTGGCGTAAAATTGAGACAGACTGAGAGAGAGAGAGAGAGAGAGAGAGAAAGATGGTGCAGTTGTTGTACATACATCTCTACAACAATGTTGTTCGAAGTTGATGTTGGAATGGAATTGGAAATTGGATGTCTTGTTTTGTTCTTCTCTCTTCTGGGTTGTTGGAGTTGCTTTTGGTGGTGTGGTTAAGTAAGTCGCTGGATTGGATGTTGGATCTAGATGGATATTTTTTTCAGAGGAGGATGGTGGATGGTGTAGGATGATGGGATTAAGGCGGCTTTAGTTATTAGATTGTTTTGTGTTATGTGGGATATATGGATGCTTTAGAGTAAAAGCGAGTCGGAGAAGAGAGAGAGAGAAAGAGGAAGGAAGGAAGAAAAAGGAGAATGAGATGGGAAGAGAATGTGTTATGTGAAATTGGTTTATTTTATCGAGCTCATAAATAAAATGCTACTTGGTGAACTGAAACAACGAGTCAGTAAACAAGGTCATACTGGGAATCACCCGCACCCCATTTATCCCCGCTTCCGTGTGTGTGTGTGGGTCTGTGTATAGTAATCATATAATATCCATTTGGTTTAGAAGAAGAAGAGCAAGTAGTAGTAAAATAGAAACAGTAGAGGTCTTTCATTTTCATACAAAGTTTTGGATAATGTGTAAAGATAAGATGTAAAAGATGGAATTACATGGAAAAACATAGCTTTCATTTGTTACATTCATGCTGCGTACATGGACGTTAATTAGATTAGAGAGGGAGGAAAAAGAAAGAAAATGGTTAAATTGGGAAGTGAATGGTTTGTAGAAAGAAAGAAGAAGAAAAAACGTGGAAGTGGAAACATGGATTTTCATGAAATAAAATAATAAGAAAATAAGATTTGCTGTAGATGTAGCAATAAATATGCTGGAAATGGCTGTGTATTACAATTTTCAGAGATGGAATGGAATGCGGAATCTCTAAACAAATGGTGAATGGATATCTATGCTTTAATCCCATTTAAACTGGATGAATGTTAATAACTCGCCGACCCGCATCGCATTGTCAATATTATTTTGGGGGCATGAAATGAACTGGTAAAAGTGGTATTTCTGTCGGTTCATTCTTTCAGGATAAAAAAAATCAGGATCTTTTCTTTTTCTTGGCATGTGGCACTTTCCCCACTTCGTTTATCGTTTACAGCATTCGCATCATTGCATCTGCAGATTTTCTGCGTTCTTTTCTATGCACAGCAGAAATATTTTTTGTCATGAAAATGCATGGAATTCCACACCTGAACTACTGAAATAGAAAGATACTTGGAATTTTGAAGCGAAGGTCCACTGACTACACTGCACTGGTCTGGGAATCTTGCCGTCTTGTTTCATTCCAAAATGTACGTCAGCGTTGTGCCGTAAAACTCGTGACTCCAGCCAACAGTCAAAAGGAGGATGACGCAACCCTTTTTCTCTAGTTCTCAAAGTATGCATTCAACATTTTTTATGTTTATGACAGCAATGTATTTTTTAGATTGGAAAAATGTATTCTGCAATTTGCACCACTATCAACTATACACCACTATACCAGGTAAAAAAATTACCGTCGGGATTGAATAATTGAAGAAAGCGTTTCGATAGCAACCACTAGATGTGCCATTATAACGTTAAGCAACATAATAACAAACGATGTTTGACTTATGTCATGCTTCAAATCTTAAATTTTTAATAAAATTGTGTATTCACTGAAGAAAATCTTCGTTTTTTATTTTTTCTACTTTGCACACGTGTGATTTACTATTTGTAAAGGTGTAACTGGTTTTTAAACTGAAGAATGGGGAAGAAAGGGAAACGAAAGAAAAATAATTCTAGTGAAAATCAAGTGTCTGGTAAGAATATATCATTACAGTGCCCAACAAAATTGTAGTTTATAATGTATTTGTATGTGTTATGGTCGCATAATACCATGCCATGAAAAATTCCTCCTGTTGACGTATTACCATCTTATCATATCCAGCAGACGATAAGGTATACTATATTAAGGAATCAGAAGCTAGACATGACATAAGAAGTTCATCGAAGAAATCGTTACTTGAGAAGGCTCTTGAGGAAAGCGCCAATGTCAACGAGGACGAGAAGGCTTACAAGAGAAAGCAGAAAAAGGAAAGGCAAAAGTACAGGAAATTAGGACAGAGGATGGCCGCAGAACGAAGACAATCTGAGATTTTTTTATCTGACATTGACACTGGTGGCAACTTACCTTCTTCGCCGACGGGGAAAAGGAAAAACGGAAGTATATCTTTGTACAAGTGTCCTTTCACTACGATTGAGTATTTTCTCAGGGAAATTCTTTGTCTTTTGGGGGATGTGAAAGAACGGTGAGTGAAAACTACATTACAATTAATGTAAATGTTTTGATAAAACTAGGCATTCAATAATTGGTTATTTTTGTAATTAACTCAAATGTGTTATTTTGTTTAATGACTGGTTTTAGTTATCTGGCATCCAGAAGACGATCCAGTATCGATTCGATAAACTTTGTGGAAATATTCTTCATTTTTCTTGCTATCATTACTGTCCTGGGTTTTACTTATTTTTGGATTGTTACAATTGATAATCCATTAGCAATACAGGTAAAAATGAGCTATAGAACTACATGTTTAAAATAGGGCATGATATTGTTGGTGTTGGAAAAACAATTTAATATGCAAATATTTTAGATGAAACAATACTGTTCTTGGTACTTTTACTGGATCTTCCTGGGAATATTATCATCCGTTGGACTTGGTACTGGGTTGCATACATTTGTTTTATACCTGGGGCCATTTATTGCAAAAGTCAGTTTGGCTGCATTGGAGTGTTCTTCCCTTGACTTTCCTCGGCCTCCGTATCCAAACAAGTAAGCTATTCCTCAATTAATTACGTATTTTGTTTTAGTTCAGTGAAAAAGCATGCAAACTTTGGAAATTTCGACTGACGAATTGATTTATAGCATTAAATTTCAACGCTTTCATTATATCTGTCTTACAGCATAATATGTCCATCGGATATTGGAAAGGGGCATAGTGAGACACCTTCGATTTTGTCAATAGTAGCCAAAGTACGCTGGGAAACCTTAGCATGGTAAAATACTTGAAAACTGATAATTCATCTGGAAAAATGATATGTCTGTAGAAAGGCATTTTTTAACCATAGGGGGTTTGGAACAGCTTTGGGTGAGCTTCCTCCATACTTTGTCGCCCGTGCCGCAAGTCTAGCTGGTGATGACAAAAACGGGGATGACCTGGAAAATAAAAGTGGATGTTTAGCTAAAGTACAGGCTACGATGAGAGACTTTGTTATGAAAGTAGGCTTTTGGGGTATTCTTCTCTGTGCTTCCATTCCAAACCCTCTATTTGATCTTGCTGGAATAACATGTGGACATTTTCAAGTACCATTTATCATCTTCTTTGGAGCTACTGCAATTGGAAAAACTATTGTGAAATCACAACTTCAAATGATATTTGTTATTTTGGCATTTAATGAAACGTCACTTGAAAGGTGTGGAGTGAAATTTGATTACTTTATTTATCTTTTTACTGTTTTTAAACGCAATCTTAATCCTAATCCATAATATTACATGCATCATATTTTATTCTAGAGTACTTCATACTGTTAGTAATATCCCAAGAATTGGCGTGCCTCTAAGCAAAATATTTACAGATTTTGTGACTTATCAACGATCAACGCTACACAGTAAAGGCGATGTTAGTTCGGTAAGAATTAAATATATAGGCTTTAAATGGCATTTAAAAGGTGTAAGATGCGCTTGTTCGATTTTTATTCAAAATTCTCATTTTTGATTTAGGGCGGTGGAGTACTCAAACATGTAATGGAAATCGTAGTCCTTCTCATGATTCTTTACTTTGTTGGATCCATTATAAATGGGATGGCTCGAAGCTACAATACACGACGGATTCCAGCCGCACCCCGGAGAAATACTAATGCAGACAATAAGACTACCAGAACAAAGAAAAGACTGATTGCGCAAACATAAATAATTGGTTAAGAATTTTGTTAGTACGATTTCTGTAAATTTCCTCTTAAATATTGTATTGTTATTTTAAAATGAAACGCTTCATTATCACTAATCATACTTTACTATTAAACCTGTAATGTACCTAATAGTATTTTCAGATAACACATTTCAAATAAACTGGAATGTTACCGTTTTTAACAGGCTTTATAAAAAAATATTTATGATAATCTAACTTGATTTTGAGGAAAACCCGTTGATTTCGCATAATAACATAATTTATCAAGAAAAGATTAGAAAACCAAGTGTGAAAAATTGGGTCAGTACCACTTTTGTTGCGCAACGCACTTCATAATCATACTCATGTCTACCCAATATTTACTTTACAACCAAAAATAGTATACGTAACTTAAATCAAAAATGACAGTAAACACTAAATATTACTTTTCAATATAGGTATTTTTCCATTTTTTTGTTTTTCTGTGGTAAACTGGAAACATACCAAACATGGTATATGCATATATCCTTTCATTAGCGTCACTGACATTATGTGCTGGCCAGCAAACCCTGATAGTAAATCACACATCGTAAGTGATATTTAGCCTTGAGTTAAGTAAACTTAACATAATTTATGCCTATTTTGTCCACAGTTTGTGTCTATTTTCAGTGACAAAAAAGTGGTAATATGTCACAAATGTCAGTCAAATACAATCTTGCATTTATCTCAAAGTAAACATTTACTGTTTGACCGAAAACATGTTTTACTGCGTAGTAATTAGGTATTCGTCATAAGTTTTGTGAAATATTCACTCACAAGAAATGATTCCAACAAAAATACATTTTGTTTTGTCTTTAACAAGCAACCACCAATCATATCTTATCAATTACTGGCTTTCCAGTAGATTTTTTTCTTTTCAATTCAGAACTCAATATTATCAATTAAAAATTATGGAGGTGTGGCTGATGAAACATGCATTCTTTACGCAACATCATCGTCGTCCTTCGGCCCAGATGACATTTCATGATAATCAATTATCGATTTTATATGATTGTGTGACATATTAAGTATATTTACTTAAATCAATGGTACAAACTGTAAAAGAGATTTTTACTTTAATGGAGACCCAGACGAAAAAATACACTTCAAATCGGGTAGTCAAAGATGTCAAACAACATACGTTGAATTGGGAAATTCTGTTCCAGTCTCGTGTCATGTTGTAATCGTTCTAGAATGTCCCGTGACTCCACATGCAAGTTGTTTTGATTGACAGAGGAAGCCAAATAAATGAAAATGTTCATTTTTATGATAAAACCATTAAAGTAGGATACGTACATTTAATACATTGTTTAGTCAGTGTAGTAATATGAATAGGTGATGAAAATGTATGAAATGAATGTCTCGAAAACTGGAATGAAGTAAAGAGAACTGGCTTATTGTATGCAACCATGATTAATATTTTGTTGAATGAAATCGTGCATTGCAAATGAATAAAGAATGGTCCAATTAATTTTGCAGACTTAAATATTTTAATATTTTTTATTTATTGAAGTCACTTGAAACATATACAAACTTTTTTTGTATTTTGAATAACGTTTATGTATGTACATTATTAATCCATCATTAAACAAAATATACTAACAGATATTTTGAATCAAATCAAAAAGAAACACTTGCATTTTCGAATGTTTTTTTGCGCAATTACAATGAATCAAGAAACGTTTTTTGCAGTTAATTTGGTTTTCAAGTCTTCTACTTTGTTCGTTTTTTCCCGAGTTTGCGATTTTGCGAAATGGCGAAATGCACGCTTAACATAAAATCGAATGATAACCTATAAATGCGATTACTTAGGTACATTGTAATATCGTATCGTAATGCTGTTACATTTCATAAAGCCAACTAACTAAAACAACCATTTTTGTTTCAAATCCATTTTCATGTCAAAAAATGAATCCAATTTTTTAAACAAACATCACAAAAAAATCCCATGTACTAAAAATTCTTATCGTTTACAACTTACAAACAAGACGATACACAAGTGACAAGTGAAAAGACAAGACTGACTTTGTATTTTTTGTTTGTTATCGAGTTATCGTATCCCTTTCTGCACGCTTGATTTACGTCAACTTTACATGTTTTAGAGTTCTTAATTTAATTGAAAATTTTCTTAAATTTTGTAGGTACATCAAAATCGAATTCAGATCTAAACTAAACATATCATCAATCAAACCAAATCAATAATTTTTATGCCTATTAAAATTACAGTTTTCTTATTGATAAAAAATGCACTGCTTGAGCTTGACAATTCATCAAGTATCAAATATATCGATTGCTCAATAATATCTTGACACTATTTTATCAAAAAGTTCAAATCTAAATTTGACGAAATGCACTTTGCCCCCTTCTGTAGCACTTTCACAATATTTTGTACTCATTATCAACCTATTCATAACAAAAATAACTCTAACTGCTACAGAAAGAGATATATATGCTTACAATTCATCAATGTGGTGCGGTGATAAGTTGCAATAATTAAAGTAAAAACAAGTACCATACGCGCTAAATGTACAAATAAGGAAAAATTCTGTTTTGCAAAATAAAACTCGTCAATGTACAAATAAAATTGATAGGTGAATGTAGCGGTATAGCGATCAGAAAAAGTACCATCTTTTTTGTGAGAATTTATTTTAAAATATGAGTACATACAACAAACTAGATTTCTTACAGTAATGCTTATATTTAACTTTTAATCGTCAGCGAGAATGGATAACGTAATCCCTTAAAATTAAACAAAAAAGTGTGACAATGATTGTGATGATGACGTTGACAGCGAAAAATATACGTCAGTGGTAAATGCGAAAGTATAACAATTATAACATGAAGTAACAAACTTATATAACATTACATGCAAAATAAACTACGTACGAAAGCCCATCATTGAATAAATAATTGTCGAGAAGTGAACTGTTATTCATCTGTATGTGCTTTGTTTTTACTTGGCAAACATTATTATGCGGGTTCATTTTGGTTGAAGACGAACCTCATTGGGCGTTTTTTATGTATACTGATTTTTTGGTAAGTTAAGATACAATCGAAATTAAAACTATTTACAAGTTACTGTACAAAATAAAAATACTTAAAAAACTTAGTCGCATGCATGAGCATGTACTTCACAAACAAAATAGTGTGTACTTTTATAATTTTGTGTTTTTTTACTGATGGAAACGGGAACTGGAAAAAGGAATAGGAAACGTATCGAAAGAATACGACTTTCGTTACGATAAATGCGATATACTATTTCTGCGATTGACGATGAATTGAAACTTACAAACTTACGATTAATTATATGTATACCCATCAGTAAAAACGTTACAAAATTATTTTTTATGAATACTTTTATGTATGAATTAGATATATTATGTGTTTAAATATTTATGGGATTCCAAACATTAGTGGAATTGTGATGTCTTCTTCGTTAAATTCGATGTAGTACATGCCTTCTCCTCCCTCACAGTAAAATCCCATTTCTACTTCCTCCTCCGTTTGGACATACTCATGCTTGATGTTCATGTAAGTTGGACATTCCTTCAGTTTCATACTGGTCCTGTACTTACCAGCCCGGAAAATGGTTTGTGTGAAAAGGGAGAAGGCTCTGTTGTGGCTGCCGATGAATGAGAACATTTCACAACCGGGCTGTGAGTGACCCCAGTTTGGATAAAAGTCAACAGTGCCCATTGGAATTAGAGTACCGTAATGGTTGGTTGGTGCAGTAATTGACTGGAGCGTCCATGGCTTGCTGTATCCATCAGTGTGAATGACGTCAACAAACTTGGCATCTGAGGCGGTGAGTCTTGAAGGTGTGAGTTCTGTTTCAAAGTTAGGTCCGGCGGGGTCAAGACCTGTGATGCGATCAAAGCTTTGACTACATTTTCCGGCGAACCCCATGAGATGGGCGCCCAGAGAATGACCTACGCCCCAAAGATAAGTTTCGGGCTTTCTTCGCTTGATTTCCCGCAAGTGATTTGCCAGCCAACAGCCGACAGATTCGATGTTCTTGGCAGCTTGTTCATAACGATCCACTCCAATGTTGGCTCCACCTCCCCATCCAACAACCACAACAGTCAAGTCTTCATGCTCCAACATGGCATTTTTCATATCGTTCATCCAGTCTATGTCAATGTGATGGATAAATCCATGAGTTAGGAATACAATTCTGGTACTTTCTAAGGCCCCGTAATGTTCGAATTTTCCAACGACTTCATCTGGAAAATCGTTCCAAGTGATTTCAATGGGTTGTTTGCCTCGTCGGAAAAGTCGCAACTTAGGACGAATTCTGGAGATCTCCCAAGGCCCCGGGTTAGAACTTTTGACAAGGGTTTCTGCCAAAGCTGGTGAAATGGTTTCAGCTACAACTATTGGCACTGCCCTTCCAAACTGCTCTGTGAGCTGTTGCATTTCTGCATGGATGTCATGAATGTGACTTCTGAACACACTGAGAGTTATGGCTTGTCCAACAATATGACCGGTGACTAGGCCGGCGCCTCGAACGAGATGGAATACACGTTCCATTTTCTCTTCAACGTAAAATAATGCTTTGTGTAAAAGCCTTCTGGCTAGGGATTTTCCTGCAGATACTAGGGCATCTTTTATCGAACCAACTGATATAGTTGTTAGAGAGGTTGCTGTTTGGAAACTGAAACTTAATGATGACTTCCATACGAAAAATAATTCTTCTTCCACTGATTCCACCTCTTTAGAGATGGGCTGTGGAATCCCTTCTGCAAAGAAAAAACATTCAAACCAATTATAAATAAAAATAATGAATCTCATTTTTGTCAGACAAAAGCTCATTATCGATATTGCGTAAAGATCCGGGTCCAAACTTGTACCCCGTCCCCAAAACCACTTGAAATTTGACTGGCAAATAATTACGTGTTACTACGTATCTAGTAAACTGTAAAAATGAATAGTGTGAAAGCTTACCGGTAAATTGATCCACAACGGTCATTGGTGAAGTTGAATAGATAACTGAGCACTAATGAAAAGTAACAGCTACTGGAGTGGTATTTATAAACGCTGCTCTACTTTTGCTCGACTTTAATGAAACGTTTAGTTCCTGATCCGTGCAAACGAATGACGGTAGTGGTAGTTATCACACGTTTTGATAGACGATAGAGATAAGTTTCCTATTTGATGATGACACCTGTAGGTTTATTGCAATTTTTATGTCCACAGAAATCAAATGAGTCACAAAAAACTTGAAGTAACTTTTACTATTGAACGTGGCAATGATAAAAATGTTTTGATATCAAACTCTGGGAACGTTCGTAATAACTGTGTATGAGAGTCTTTCTTGGTGTAACGCTGTCTGATGACTGGTCCTAAAGACAACTTTTTCTTCCCTTTTTCAATCTCTCTGAAGATAAGAGGAAAGTTGATGGGTGATTATTTCGGGTACTTCTTATCAATATTTATTTACACAGTCGACATTGATACATGTTGATATCCATCCATATGAATTGATATGAAATGATGTTTTCTTCTGGAACTTGTCACTGGACAAGCTGGATGAATGACGAATAAAAGATGATAAGCAAGGCTCCTTTTGGCATGTGCGGTCTTGGTCTTGTGCTAAAAGCCATAAAGAAGAGATTAAATTTGTAGACATCATAATTGAAACATAAGGCGTAGTTTAATTATAATTTTTACTATATAAAGTAATTTAGTTTAAAGCAAAGCTCATAATAATATAATATTTTCATATAGCTACTTGTAGAACAGCTCATAAGTTAAAGTTTATTGTACGTATTAAAACAATTCAAGTCACTCATGAGTAAGCACATTCACATTTATGTTCAGTTCAGGTTGTATGTGTTTTTGTGCAAAAAAAATTCTGATTATGATAAGCCATACGAAAATTATTTATACTCTGTCCACGGCCAAAATAAAATGACATCATCATTGAAAACAAATAAAGTAAGTGTGGTTGATTGAAGACGAACAAAACTCTGTGTTGGCGAATGTTAGCTGAATATGGAATACAATTTTTTATCGAATTGTGAGTTGAATACACCCAACGTTAACAATTGTTCAAAGGTTGTGTACATTATTCCGTGTGGTCACTTGAATGATTTTTCAATTATAAAAAACCATATGAGTAATTAACTTTGTTCTTGATAAAATTGCTGTAAAATCTTTTTGTTTTATACAGTGAGACGGGATAGTAAAAAATTAAACATTTATGGCCAAATTAAATTCATTACTTTTGAGTTATTTCCATCAACAAAAACTTATCTCTAATATCAAAAAGATAATACAAATCCTTCCTGCATCATTTTTAATTCAGCTGACTGATTTTACGATAATTAGTTTGATATTTTCAATTTAATATACGTGAAAATGCATTGATTGTTATAACTTACCAGTTGTCAATCTGACGGGATGATACTATTATGTTTGTACCGAGTTCCAACTTCCAAACAACTGAATAATTTCTTGTTGAGCTTTGGATTGGACTGCGCGGTTGTAAAATCAAGAACAGCAACAGTACTTCACCGATTATTGGGCTAAATCAGTCAAACTTTGTGTTCCTGAAAATTAAAAAAAGTTAAATCGTTAGTTTTAGTTGTACGTAATAAAAAGCTAATGATCCATTTCTCCCAAATAAATTACATTACATTACGATTATATTTGCTGAGTATTCATTTAAAAACCCTAAATTATGTTGAAGGAGTTCATTAGCGTTACGTCTATGATTAATTTACTTTGTACTCAGACGCGATCGTTGATGAATTTGATTGGTATAGATGTTGCGTGATGCACGAAGAATTATCATACCATACTCAATATTAATTTTGTGTCTACGATCAACAATTACACAGCTTGAGACTGACATGATGATGACGCACTTTTATGACTTTATGGAAAAGCAAGCCCCTTTCCCCTGCCTGAGGCTTTTACTCCATATCGAATCGTTGACAATAAATGCTTAAAATTCGACATTTTGAGGGATGTGCAACAATTTACATTAAATTTTACTATGAGAAGGGGATAAAATTTCCTACATTTCTTCATAGGCTTCTCATTTTGATAACGAAGCAACAATGAGTATATCAATATATTATGCAACACCACTGCACTGCTGGAACGAATGATAGACTCGTTCTCAATAAACTTAAATGGGCACCTGGCACCTGCTTTCACAACACAATTTTTCATTTTCCCAGTGTGATGACGTTACCCGTTAAATCTTAAAAAGCATGACATGCAATTTGTGTCATTCAAAAGCTTGCACGAATCAAAAGAACAATGAGATTGAGATGCAAGAATGATGCACTGATCGTGATAATATGTACATTGACCATTTCAAAGAGAAGCTTGGTCAGAAGAAGGGAATTCCATACTCACCCACCATCATCGCCATTATGTGTTCTCCGAATAAAATATGTATTATGTACGTAGATTTTTTATACAAAATTCACATCTCTATTATGTACATTTTATGTCTTGTAACGTTATGTGCACATATATATTTAAATTGGATGTACCTTTCAAAGAAAAATCTGATGATGGTTGTGTAATAGTGAATAGTAATGGAAATCTCATTTTTTGCCTTGCTATTATACAATGAATTTCTCAGAAGCCAGATAAAATGCAATAAAAACAATGAGTATTTTCCTGTTAACTGCCAACAAATCATGTCATCATCACGTTCACCTGATCTGTTCGTCTTATGAAATCGGACCTAGCATGGTCAGCCATTGCTATAAATATTAAAAAACATTAAACCCTCTAGTAAAATATATTCTTATCCTAAGAATAGCCCAATAAAACTTCCAAAATCGCCTAATACCCCTATTTTATTTACTAATTACGATAGTCTTGCTGTAACAACGTGAGAATATTGAACGAATGTTACAACTTTTTTAACGTTAATTGTTTTTCCAGGAGATTGAAATACAGACAATTCCACTAATAACTTACATCTCCTAACAAATTAATTTTGACATGGACATGACCTATGCCATGCCATATATGCGTGCATACACTGTATCGTTTCAATTAAGGTTACCTACCTTTAGTTTCCTGATTTTGGTCTAGGGGTGATGAGTCAGACAACAACTAACCAACCAAGCACAGACTTGCCAAATAATTCACAAATTTAATGTCGAATTCACACTGCTGCAACTTCAGAGCCATGGGCTTATATATAAGACATACCTATGCATGATTTTATTTAGTCACATACAACAACTTGTATCGAACCTTTTATCTTTATCTCTACAAAATGCAATTTAATAATACACATTTAATGATAGATGTGATATAGCATGTAATTCCCCATTATCATTATGCTGACATAAACGGTATTACAACAGAAAGCAATACTAATAGAAATGTCAATGTCAAGAATTTAAACTTTGATTTCCTCACAAAAAGTATAGCACGGAAACAGGCATTACTTAAAACAACATTGAGTTGAAAGTGCTAACATTATGTTACTTTTCTTTTCCAAAGCTTTTTGTAGTTGCCGTCAATCATGCGAAATTCTCGTGCTCCTCTTTTTTTAAATTTCTTGCATCGTATCCACAACAGATAGTCCATGATACTTCACAATTTCACATGCTCCCGTAATAAAATAAAATTGCAGCAAAAGATTAAAGCGTTGGCTACTCACCAAACAACTAACCGTTCACCTTTCCATATAAAACACTAAAAATTATTTCATAGAAATGCATGTGGTAGTGATATAATAATACATCCGCAACCATATAATTTTTATTTGCATGATATCATATTTATAATCAGGTAACAAAATAAATAAAACTATTAGGTAATAATCGCAATCACACCACAGCACTTCAAACGATGATAATGTTTGAATAGGTGAGTTACCTGTAAGTTGTTTTGGTATTATGCTAACCCATACAACTAAAATTACACCATTTTACTCAGTCCTCGCTACCTAAACCTTGATAAATATATCAATGCATGAAATCACTAAGAAGTGTATAAAAAGTGCTGTTATGTAACAAACCGTACAATATCAGATAAAATACCTGCCACTTCCGCGGCCTTTAAACTTGACACGACACGATCAAGTTAGTAATGCAACAGTTTGTTCACTTCCTTTTTCTTACAAAGTTACGTTACAATGCCACAAATTGTGAATACATAAAATTTGCACGGATTGAGACAAAGTAAAGACTTAACTTTAAAAGATTTTACTTCCTTTTCAAAATATAAACAGTTCAGCTATTTTTAGCAGTGGATACCTAGTGGTTTAAGTAAAGACCGAGTAAATATTTACTTTTGCTGCTTCTTCAACGCAACTGACAAAACTGATACGGTTGGTGGTGATAGCGAAGAAAGAAAGAAAGATTAGTTTCGTAAGATATAAAAGAGAAGCATCAGAAAGTTCAGTGGCATAAAATAATGCCACCCTCAAACCAATCTCTAGAACAAACTCGAGACATCGTTTCCGTTTCAATTTTATATAAAAAAGAGAGATGATAGTGGGCCATATGCGTAAATTGCTTTCGAAAAAGTGCGTGTTAGCTGTGAGCAGATGCAGCAACGTTATGCATTCAGTGCAAGCAAGCTGTCGTCACGCTTCATGATTACAAGTTGCATAACAAAAAATGATAAAAACTCTACAAGCCGACGAGGGAAAATATTATGATGATAAGTATAAGCTTTTTCAGTGCATAACTCACTCCGCTTATTTTATCAAAAATGCTGATTAAAAAAATTATACATTTGAAGACGTAAAATGAATATTTACATAGATGAGAAATCTAAAACATTTTAAAGTTACATCATTTTACAAAAATGTCAAAGTAGCATTAAATGTCAAACGTATGAAGGCATAATATATAGCTATGAGTCATACAGTCATGCGCATTGTCAATTTTCAGTAAAATAAATTAATATACATCGATAAGGAAAGTAATGAACAGAAAAACAAGGATAATTTTTTCTGTTATTTCTAATTTTAACTGCTTCTCAATATCGCACATCGTTTGAGATAAATATATGTATAGGATGCACCAAGCCAGTCAAATCAACAAACGAAAACGAAATGAAAATCGTTTTCTTTGTGATTAAGATGAAGATGAAAATTTCATTATATCATACCATCATAAAAATGAAACACGTTACGTTTTCTAGGCATTATATTGTTTTAAAAAATCTTATTTTTATGTTTACACTCCAGCATACTACGCATCTGTCGTTTTCTTCTCTTGGAGATAACATAAAAAGTCAGCGTGTACATGAATACCCTCCCAAAACAGTAAAACAATGGACTGTTCCATAAATATATTTGAAAGTGTTTTATGTGCGTAGAAAAACGATGTGTTATATTCATTATATAATACACTTACTTTTTGTGGCTTTACAAATGATGCAATTCGATGCACGAGGGTTAGGGGCGATAAAGACGATGGTCCTTTGTTCCTTCACACACTATAAGCCACAAAACAATGCACAAGCGCATGTTTCAGATTATCGTTTCACTTTTTTAAAGCAGCTTGAAGATGAGAAGAGGTCTTTCACACTTTCAACGTTTTTTTGTTGATGTTTTGTCTCCTTTTTTATCTTCTTACTCTAGAATTACTCTCCAGCAACAACATCAACAACAACAACAAGAATTCAAAGGGATATTCTTGTATTATTCCACAAACCTCATTTCACAACGCATCTTGCTCTTGTTTACGATTTTACGCACTACCCAACAGAAATGGAAACGGGTACCTTAAAAAACGAAGATGGTACCTAAGACAGCTTACAATACAATCACTGGATCATGTTTGTGTTATTGCTGGATTCTTTTGTTATGTAAAAATGTTTTGGGTGGACAAGAAGAGAAAACGTGCGTGTGGAAAATGAGAAAGTTGTTAAAAACGACTTCATTTACTACACTGCATAAACAACAATAGAGACAAGTGGCTTGATGAGTTTGATTGATGGAAACCAACGAAGGCAACAAAGAGGACCACAACCTTCACAAACGAAATGGCTACTGATGGCGAAGCAGAGGTTGTCAATGATGATCATTGGGTTTTGTGACATTCATTCAATGACGCAATAATTGCAGTTTTTTTGCTGGTTGTAATGCATTTTATGAGTTACAGATTTTCATGTTTAACTTCACTTTTTACTCTAGTTCAACAGGGTCAGCAACAATTCCGTAATTTTATGACGATGTCATTGATAAACATATCATTTGGACAATGCAAACCTCAGCGATTTCACTGGCACAATTCTTTGCAAATAAAAAACTCAAAAAATGGTTATGCATTGAGTACAGTGATTAAGTCAAGCCATTACAGCAAAAAAATTAAATTTAAAACATGGTAGGAATGCTCTCAATTTTACAACAGTGGTCGCAGTCATAATCATAACCATTTATAAAAAAACGTTCACACGCAATGATTCATAAAAATGAATGCACAACAGAAAAATGGTGATAATTAACATGTGTATCATAATAAACCAAGCTTTTAAAAACAAAAGTTATCCATTTTCTTGAATCAATAAATGTTCATTTTACACTTTTTGCACTCTTCTTCGTGCTGAGCAGTTCATCATTAATGGATATCATCACATTTACAATCTCACAAACAAATGACTTCCTTCAAAAATGTGATAAGTGTATGTGCAACATTCAACAAAAATGAATGAACTACAAAGAAATCAATTTTATGTGACCCTGATCGAAAATCAATAAAAGCTAAAGCTGCAAAATCGGCAACAATTCAAGATAAATTTTAATTGCATGTTATAACTTATAACTTACTGGAATACGTGTTGTATTAATGCTGGAGAGATGAATTCATAGATTTCTACATGATATGTATTGACAGTATGCGTGGGTCAGAAGAAATTGTGGCAGATTGTGTAATTTATGATTTTGAAAAACTGAATGTATAATTCACTGTTCGTGCTCACAAAGTAGACAGCATTCCATTTAACTCACTGAAATGCTATAGATTGCAAATATAGTGCATAACCAAATATAAATTTAGTTTTTTACTTATTTAGGAACGAATATGTTTGCAAACATTAAAACTCCTTTACAGACCTGTTAATTCAATACGCACAACGCACATGCACTAGCAATAGTGATCGTGCAACAAAAACAAATTATAGTTGTCAAAATTATTTTTTATTTATCTTAAACAACACAGGTTAAGTCAAGTGCTGCGGCTCAACAGCAATATTTACATCATGGAGAAATTTGACTACAATTATGCTGACGTAGGTTTTGATGTTGCCTGTTGTTTGTCTGTAAACTGGAATTGTTCGTGGACAAGCCAAATGAAATAGTACAGGAAAACGATTTTACTAACTTGAAAATAATGTTTAATCATCATTTCTTCTTACCAAAATAAATACTCGAATTAACGAACCATTAAAATATTTACAAACAATACGAGTGACAACTCAATAATAAGTGTCATGCCCTTTTTTCCTTTCAATCAAATACAGGTACTTTAAACAAAAATTTATTGTTGGAAGTTAGAAAAACATTTAATTCATGTTAAATATTTGTTAATACGTCTATTATGAATCCTTGAATCATCCTCATTTTTTCATATTTGTTAAATAAATTGTAATGAAATTATCAGTCAAGTAATTCAACACACCCTGATAATAACTTAAATGAAGATGATCATGGACTAATTCATATTATTGTTGATGATGGGAAGGAGGATGAATCGATGATAATCGATTAGTTTTTCTAATTTATTATTGATACAAAAATGAATGGTATTTATATTATGATCCTGATAACATTCAGTGTGCACATATGATATTTGATGACTTTTGATATTCTTGTTTTTATGAAATACATTTAATATATTTAAAATTAAACTTTTATTTAGCTTCGTTCTGTGTAATTACCTCTCGTATCCTCGTCTCCTTCCCTTTGACTTTCTGCTGACGACGGGCGTGTTTCTACCCCATGACGAATGGGAAGTCGAGAAATTGCTGAGTTGTGCAACAAAGTAGGTATATATTATGTGTATAATTAAAATGTTGACACAACACTACATCCACATGCTGTAGAATGCACAGAGATAACAAACTAATTCTCCTTCTATGAGAAGGATGTAAAGAGTTAATTGTATGTAAGAAAAAAATTGTTAACCAGCACAACGATGTCAAATGTTCAAGATAAAATTAGTTGATTTTGATTAAACAAAAGCCAAAGACGAAAAATTCCTAGTTGTTTTCCTCGTGATGGTGGTCAGCAAAATGATCTTTTTCTGCACTGGTATACCATAAACACGCCAAGTTTAATACATGAAAGATGCATACATTTTGTGCATTATCAAATAAGATGCTGATGCTGTGCTAGGCCACTCTTTTGACTGTACTGCGAACATACTGGATTGCATTGTATTTCAGGCGTAGTTTCTCTAAAGGCTAGGCCAGGCCTGGCTATCTAGCAAAATTCTTAGGCCCAAGCCCAAATATTATAACTAGTTAAAATCGCTAAAATCATATGCCATTATGTACGTCGTACTTTATGACCTGAGTAGAATACAAAGAGAAAATGAAAAACAGGAGAGAAAAAACAAGAAAAACAACGTACCTAAAATCTTCCACGACCCATCAGGCCAGGGCACAAAACAACCGATTCCTATTGGTCCCAGAGGATATCCATGCCTTAATCTTTTGTTAAACGTATTTTTATCCTTGTCCTTAAAAGTGTATGTGGGTGAATTCAATTGAACTGGACAAAAGCTTTCATCATGAGGTTGTCGACAAACAAGAGCAGACAGGACCACGATGCGATGTTGGTGATAAAATGAATATGCACATAAGTTAAATGTACATTATACACTTATACATGTAAATTGTACATTTAAGACTGCGACAACCATTAGCCAGTACTGCTCTTCTGGGTTGAATAGCACTAATACGTCACAATTGTAAATATTTTTATTTGGGTAGCAGACGAAAAAGAGCGAAACAAACTTAAGTAGGCACATAAAATGGTGCGCGGTGGTCGTCCGATGATAAAAGGCAATTTATAAAGCACATTCACAAGAAAGGATTTTTTTCTTCTTTTACAGGATTCTTGTTTTTGATGATGAAACTGTTAAAAGTGGTTTGCTATACACTTTCGTAGAAATGCACATGATTTACAATTTAGTACGGATACGGATCGTGGTTTATGATTTGTCGCAGTTTTCCAGCAGCACTGAACATAATGGTTCTTGTGTGTCCTTTACTTTTATATATTTAATTTTGATGATGATGATGGTATAATGACTTTTGTCCAACATTCCAGTCTTGCTGTATGATGGACGGTGTTGATATTGATTTTTACTTAAAACGTTCGTGTTTCTCACTAAAATTTTCAATGTGAAAATCCACGTACCTATAACATAACCTATGCGTATTGCTCATGTCATGTCCGATTTTCACAGCTGCACAAATCGAAATGTGTGTTTTGTGTCTTACAGGATATTATATAGCTAAGTTAGATACATAACTCAACACTACTTATGACTTAAAAGATTTTCCTGCTTGCTGAAAGTGCGTATACTGCGTACATGCATTGCAATGCAATAGATATGTATTTCGAATTTTTTTTGTGCTACATCGCATATCGTATTTTGTGAATTGTAAAATCCTTTTTTTACACGTATACAAGTATGCATCAAAGTTGGCGCAGTATGCATGTAGTTCACACAAGCACATGTCTTTCTCTTTTGTTTGACTTTGCTCTGTTTACTATATTGAAAAATGTTAACGATGATGATGACTCCTTTCATCATGTTTGCAACTCCCATCACCCATGCATGTTTATATTTTTTATTTTTTATTTTGTGTTGACGATAATTGTACGGTTATATATGACTAGACATGTCGGGAAAACGTTGCAATCTTTTTACATGCACACCTGCCTAGACACCTAGTTTTAAAAGCTTTAAAAAATGATAATTTGTCGCTGTTATGTCACTGCATGTTTTTTGTTATCTGTTTAGATATGAAGAACTTCACCCGAATACAATGATTTCTGTCAGATTTGTTTTTAATGAATGTATAATGTGTGCCATTAAAAAAATTGTTCGTGAGAATATTAATTTTCATGTATTTAGCACGTATGAAATAAGAAAAAAATCAGTGCGCTAAAAATGGTGAAATGTTAAAATGATAAAAGGTACTTTAAAACGTCTTGATAAACACAGAACTTACACGAATGATGAATGATGAGAACCCTCTTAATCTGAGTTCAATTAAGATATTTATTGTTAATTGGTCTGGTAAATGGTCACAGAATCGTGTGATTGGTAGGACATTTAATGCGCAGTAGTTTGCACTGCTTGCTAAAGTAGTTCTAATGAAATATCATCAGATATTGTAATTTTCTAAATAAAACGCGGCGCGGGTTTTCTAACTATGCTGTGGTGATATTCATAGCTTTAAAAATATAAACCTATGACATGACATAATATTTAATGCAGAATAATAACAAAATATTTAAAGAACAACTCATAACGGTTTTGTCATGACTGAAATCATTTGCCACATAAACAATTCTCGCTAAAGTTATTTATGACGAGTTCGCATTCTTTGGAAATAAAAATAAATACTCTCATTAATCTGAATAATGGTACGATTACAATGATGTATTAGTGATAATTTTAAATTTATATGTTAGTCAGTCGCATGTAAAAATAGATGTGTTTTTAGTAATTGTATGGAAGACAACTTTTGCATTATTGCATTGATCTCTACAAGGTTTGTTTGCTATATTGTTATCCAACAATACTGTTTATGCTCAAACACCAGTAGCACGTGTAGTATGAGAAATTCCATCGCAAGGAAACGCAAAAATCACAGAGATCATAACTTAACAATGAGCATCATGCAATGCAAATCCTTTTCACTACAGGAAGTTTATTCAGTCACATTTTTTGCCTCGAGGGTACTCGATCGTAATGTATCACGCAGTATAGTGCATAATGCGTTGTATCCTTGTTTGCGTTATTTTTTCACTGCCAAACTATATTCTTCCTTGTGCATTAATTTTCATCATAATGGCATTTCAGAGATTGAACACCAAACAATCGCCATTATATTATCATTACATGGATGGTGGTGGTATGTTCGAATGTATTAAACAAACGAACCATAAAAGCAATAGTGGTACATTCTAGATTTTCGACTAGACAGACATCATTAAAATGCAATGAAAATCATACGGTGCATGTAACATGAATGAAGTCTTTGTATTCTGTGATCTTGCTCTTTACTACTAATTTAAAAATGAAATGTAGCATCTTCATGCTATTGCGACATTGCGAGTATGTGTATGACAATGACAAGTTGACAAATATTTTTTTTTAATAGTTATGAATTTATAGTTTTAATACAAAGTTACCAAAGAATGATCGAAGATGCATGATTATTGCATTCAAAGTGACCTGTCCTGTTCCTGTCCCTCGCCTCATATTGTAAGAATTTTTACAAAATTTGTACATCGTCTGCGCTTGCTTAATAGGTCAAATATGAATGCGGATATGGATATTGGCCAAAAATGACAGAAAAGGAACGTAATAATTGAGCGGATAACGCAGATTTGTAATAATATAATTCCTTTTTAGTTATCGCCCGCCCGTCATTATAATTTTCCTAGATTACCCAATTTCTTTAAACATTTTTTTTTTGTACAGAATTGTGTATTTAGAACGCAATGAGAGTGACACAAAAATAAACACGGACGACCAAATAAATGCCATCATCAAAACAAACCAGGCACATCAACTTTAGTGATTATGATTATAAATACAGGGAAATAAAAATTTCCTGATCTCGTCAAATAAATCACTTAATCAAAACATAGATCATTATCACATCCTTATGAAGGTAAAAAAGGAATAATATTATGTGCCACAGTGCCACATGGGGCACATGTTTCGTATTTCTAATCCTTTTACTCAATCGCAATTTGGTATCAATAAAAACATGTTTGTGCAATAACAATTTTTGATGCATAACTAACCAATTTTTTGCCCAGTGCTACATTTTACCACTATGCCTCATGTCATGCCTAAAAAACTGCTTGTCTTTCCTTTCATATCAAACAGTCATGCAAAATAGGGTTAAGTTTGAGATGACATGCAAAACCAATTCACGTCGCGCGTCGTAGTTTATAAATATCTGATTATACATGCAATGTAACATGTTGCGCAAACATTTGCTTATATTTTTTGCTTTAAACCACTCCTGTTCTGTGACTGGTCCAAAACAGAGACCATCCTCCCATTCACCATTCTAAAAAAATTCTTTTAGTGTCCCACTTTGTTTTGTACAATCATAGTTTAATCAAAGTATGCGTATCTTAATCTTTTCAAGGACAGAGACTGGTCTGGTCTGGAGACTCGATAAATATGTCATGACCGATGATGCAGTTAAAATATATCGCTGTGTACAAATAACCCATTAAGAATATTAAGCACTTCCAGATGTTTTGCAAAATTGATACCATTTAAAGTTTTATTCGCTTGTTAGTCTTTCAAGATTCTCTTAAGTTTACACAACAAATATTAATAAATATTAACAAAATCCTTGCCTTTTACTCAAGAGCAGTATTCCCAGAGAGCTAAAAAGCATCCATTGATGGGAAACGTGAAACTTGATACTATGGGCTGTCGACGTAGGACTTCCAGCTGGAGTTCCAGCGTCAGGGTCCGCGGCCTGGCTACCCAGTGGTGTCAACTTGTGTTTATTACAAAAATTCTGAAAGCAATAACAGTCAATGGACACGTCGTCAAAAGTTGAAGTATGGCATCTCATGGGGCGTGGGCTTATGGGTACAGCAGGATCGTCAGGATCGTTTCTCAACCAAATGCAATCCTTTTTTAACTTGCCACTGGATCCAAGTTCACTAGAGCACCCCATGTATCCTTCATCAGGAAGATTCTCGTAGGCTTTAGCATTACAAGTTTTGAGTGTGCCACCATCCTCTTTTTCACAAGGGTCGCAGTGAAAGCATTGCAATGCTATAAAAAACAAATCACGCACAAAAATCAGGCTTCTAAATTTATTCATTTTTTGTTTTTACACATGTCCTCTTTAAATCAATTGTGGGACAACTTACATTTAACTCCAGGACAAGTGAGTATCATCCAGTTGACACCGAAGATTAATGTGATGAATATATGCCTCAGGTCACGATTTGGATGGAGATACATTTTGAGAAATGTGTATGCTGATGTAATATAGTTGGTGGCCTTTCCGGCCCTTTAATCCGGTCTTCGTATTTTTTTATTCAATAAAAACAGCATTTTTATGAGGGCTTCTTGTACACTTGGTTTGGATAATGAGATTTTTATGTAAAGAGAGAGTAATTTAACAAATATACAATGTGGAAACAGGGTTTCCAGACTTCCCATGATGAGTTATTTTTACTACATGCTTTGGTTCCCATGAAATTTTTTGTAGCAAATATCACTCCTGGTGAAGTAAGCGAAGATGTAGCTGTTTGTGGGGATTGGGGATGCTGTTTACTGCGACCTGCGACTTTATCGTGGTTTGTATGCAATCAGTGAAAGTAACTAAAAATTTAAATGTTTATTTGTCAATAGGAAAACCAGACAGGCTAATTTATTCCAGATTTCCCTTGGATCGGATTATGGAGAAAGCTATGCCTATGCCATTTAATAGATATACCGATGATTTTATTCCTAAGACCCATGTTTTTTTATTATGGAGCATTTAATTTCAATTCGAAAAGTTTAATTTTGTACTCCGTGTAAATTTTGAGTCATTAGGTATGCAAACTGTAAATACTTGATTTTTTAAACTTTTTTTTCGGGTAGGAACAAACAGAAACAAAAAAGATGTTTGAATAGAGACAGAATATGTTTTAAACGTTAATGGATTATGATACCAATATTGTGAGACAATTAGCATTTGGCATTTACTCATACTTAAATGTAAACGTGTTTTGATTTTACATTGCCCAACAAATGACAACCTAAATATTTCATTGTTCAAGTCTGGTATAATTACGTTTTTCATGGGAATTGCCAGAGATATTTATTTGAGAATAATCGTCGCAATAATTACAAACTGGGAACCTTTCTTTTCATACATCTCAATCGATGCATTGTTGTTCGCTTCATGATCATGAGGTTGAACGAACATGTGCATGAGGTACATCCTCAT
>JAQFXM010001077.1:0-36654 GCA_034693345.1 Entomobrya multifasciata | reverse complement strand
AAAAGTTATAACGGTTTGTCCATTATAACGATGGTAAAACTTTGAAGGGCCCTCAGGGCCTGAATAAATTTTTTTTCGACAAACGCGAAGTGCAATTATGTTTCTTTTTCGATTCTCTACAACATATCAAAATTTCAGATTTTTAAAAGTTCCATTGCCGTTTTTTGGGTTCTTGGTTTGCTGTGCAGAGCGGCTCACGTCGTGTCAGTTATTATTACTATTTGTGCACGGCAAGTCGTACGTCACATTATGTTGAATGCATGCAATGTATTTAAACCTGGATGCTGAAATTTTCATTGATGTATCTAATTGTTGTAATTGCAACATTACTCACTGCATAGCAGTATATCGTACGATGTGGTTTTTAGATGTACAACTGGATACTACACATACACATGAAGAATATCTTAAGCAAATGAAAGTTTTAACACTCCATACCATATCGTTAGTCACTAATATGAATCCGCTAGATTTTCGGCAAAGATAAATTAATATTGACCATCATCATTATTTTCATGCACGTCCAGTCATGTCCAGCCGAAAAGAATAATTTTAAATGGGACAAATGATTTTTAACTGTGTTGGGATGTAGCATTAATCTGTTTCGACAAACTTGGACAGTTTCATTCAATTCATTCATGTTCAATGTATGCATGCATACCATAACAGCAGATTCAATATTTTCAAAAGTACATATGTATGTATATTATAAATATGAGATTTCAGTTCAGTATCACAAAATATTATAACTGGGGAAAGATCTTATAAACGGCTAAATATAATATTTTTTATTATGCCTCATCGAATTCATAATTCGTCCTAAACTTCAGTTGTCTGTAGTCTGTGTTTTTTCGCCAAATCCAAATCTCGGTTCTTTAGCAGATGAATGCGAACGCCCAGCTTTGGTCACGCCAAATAATGAACTTAAATATAAGGACCAAAAAATAGTTACACTTGCTTGGAGAAGGAATCATGAAAATTGCAATCAAATGAACACGTTTACGTGTTGAACCGTTTATACAAGCGGTGACCTTGAAAGTTGCTTATATGGACATCCATACATCATACTAATAGTCAAGTTACGTAAAGTTCTCTACATTTTATATGCCATGCCATACGCATTTCCATGTATTTGTTCTGTTAGATGTGTTACATGTTATGTGAGATCTCTGCGAAAACAATCAGTGCGTCGTCATCAGCATGATTTTTGAAGATCGCCACTACCACAAGTATTTTTACTTCTCTGTCATGTCATGATTGGAAAGTTAAATATTGAAACACACTTTGTATAATTACTTATTGAACTTGGACATTATTATTTTTTGGCGATGGCCGTATAGACGTATTATTGGTAAGGTTAGTTGGGCTGATATGAGATTGGCGGTGATGATGATGATGATCAGGATGATGAGAAGAGGGAGAGATACTCATCTTCCTTCATGCTATTCATGGTGAGCATGCATAATTTTTTTTGTGAATGCGTTTGGAAGAATCGGTCTGAAATGTGAAGGAGTGTGTGTACGTTATTCCATTAATCATCCTATTTAAGCAGTCAATCAGTGGTAGTGGTGGTGTGGCCGCTGTGTCTGCTCGCTGGGTCTATTTTTATTGCTATGTTAGGTGATGTCATTAGGCACAAAATTAGCTTTATTAAAATCAAACATTATATTATACTCACTAGTAATATTTTTCCATGATCATTTCTAAAACATGAAAGAAATATATAAATATGAATAGTTTTATATGACGAGTTAGCTAACAACAACTCTGAACAGGTACTACACGCGTCATATAAAGTTAGTGTACAATAGGCAACAATTTTGTGTACTCACTCAATAAACCACCTCTGAGAACCATGTTTTCAATTATTTATAAACTGGCATGTTTATTTTTCTGAATTGATCCTTTACATTATTCATGACATTTAAATAGTTTCTTCTTCTTTTTTTGCAATAAACTTCGCAGTACTGAACTGATTTATGATAATATTTCTCAAAAAGCTCAATCATTGCGCGCTTATTGAACAAAATTCGCAGTAGTCATTCATCCTACGCCATCATTACTAGCACAATTTTTAAAATCTAAATGAAAGCATGTCGAAATTGTTGGAGAATACAAAAAAGTTGGCTCAGGTGCTAATTGGTGCTCAGACACTTTGCGACAAATCCATTGACAAATAGTATTAAAATCTGTTTACGTGTAAATAAATGGCGTAGGAAGAAAAAGGACGTATTTTGAAAAGAGCAAACTTCAATTGCACCTTTAACAATTTTTCGGTTAATTAGGAACTTCCCCGGAATTAGTTTTCTGCTTCGTCACCTTACATTTGCTCTGTCTGTTTCGTTGAGCTTCATACTCTAATTCAGTCGCTTCGTTTCGACGAGTTGAGCATAAAGATCACATCATTATCAAGTGAAGCAACAACGATGAAGAAGGGGAGGAGAGGGAGAAGCGTCAGTTCAATAGTGAATATACATATTTTATATTTGATGTGAAAGTTTTTGGTTGTTGAATTCCGATTTTCTCAACATAAAATCGTATATCATAAGAGCTGTGCAAATATAAACTGAACAAAATCAATAAGACTGTCACCTACATACATTATTATACAAGTTTTACTTTTTCTTCTCACAATTTTTTTTTCTTCTTCGAATGAATGTTCGGCAGCAGCAGCATCATCATCATCGTCATGATCATCATTATGAAAACTAGTAAGCTTGTGTGAACTGGAATAACACATCAGACACATTGTTCGCGCAATCAGGCATATAATGCTAGTTCCTCCACGTTCTTCTTTTCAAACGTTTAAAATAAATATACAACTTCCAAGGACTGATAAGTTTTGTTTATTTTCCCATCAGACTCCTCATAAACTAGCATGGCTTTTTGCCCGAAAAATAAGGAAAGCGAACAAGAAGACGAGAAGAGTGGATGATGATGAGCTATTCTTGTATTCTCGCGTTGTTCTGAATACAACTATTTTTCATTCGAGTTTTGCGTTTGCTTTTCGGATAGTTATTCAGTTGTTATTCCACTTGTAGGTTTGGATTTATTTTTTGGAAGTTGGTGGACTCGAAATCGAAACTGTGTGATTGAATTGAAACTCCTTCGCAGCAGCAGCATTTTATGTAACCCGTTTTTATATTGTTAATGATCATCGTTATTTTTCTCTATCATCAAGGCTTTCTTGGAAACTTTTTAAAAATCATATACCAATAAGTCATTAAAATATAACTAACACTTTGATTTCGTAAGAAAATCAAGAGTGGAAATTATTTTTAAAGCAGACGGATTTAACACTAACTGTTTTCCTAAACTTTTAGACTTGAATGTTGCTCTTGTGAAATTTAATGTAGACATCCGTACATAATCACACATCCAATGTGTATTGGATATACAAATTCTATTCAAAACAAGGAATGAGGGGTTTTGTAAAAATTCCATTTTCATTTTCATCTACATACATAAGTCAGCTAGGTATTTTCATTCCACGTGTTCGTAAAACTTACTACACATCATATACTTCAGTATTCGAAAAAGAATAAAAATGTTGAATTATTGAGTACAGATAAATGCAAACCTAACAGTAAATGAAGCAATTTTATTACAAGCAAAATGACATATTACAGAATAAGGTACATATTCAAGTTTTTACAATTTATAATTAGCGGAGCGGATGGTTGTTAAAATAACGTTCATGTATTTTTTCGCGGTGTACTCAAAACTCTTTGTAAAACAGTTTACACAGATTACATACGCGGAAAAACCGTAAACAAGAACATAACTTTTTTAGTACTATGCTGTTTGCAAAAAATGCAATTTCTCGGATATATGTTTTGTAGACTTCCCACGAAAATTAGTGGATACAGATGCTACTTATTTCATTATCCGTCGGTTTTTTAACTGCGGCCCTTCATCCGCATCGTGTCAGCCATTAAAGCGGTATGTACAATTATTAGTCAGCTTGCGCTTCACAACTTATTATTAGGAATTCACATGTTTATGAACAGAAGAGCACACATATGCTTGTTAGCAAAAATCTCGGAAACAAATAACATAATTTTGAACATCATTTTACTTCAAGTTGTTAATTGTCACAAAATAAGAATTATATGCTTGTATGTTTGATGTACATATATTTTAACTAATGACATGATTCATGATCATGCAAATCCTCATCTTTGTTATTGCACAATAGTGTTGACAGCCTTTTTGATTCATGCTGCAAAAATATATAACTAATAACAGCTTTAAAAAATAGATGGTTTACTGATTCGCTAACGAGTTTTCTATAGCTTTGAATTTTCCAATGATTTTTCATTGCCGCTCCCATCATCCCATCCTTCCTCATCTTTTTAGCATGTCCTCCTCAGCGCATTCCAAACGCAAACAAGTGACACAATGAGACAAAATTATATATTGTTTTTGCACATATGTCATGCGTATTTGTCTTTGTGTCTCTCAGCCCTTTTTAAAAACGTAACGGCTTGCCAACACTCGTGGCTCCGTGAATTAGCAGTAGTGTGGAGAAGGCGACACAGGAAGAAGGAGGAAAGGCATAGGTTTTCATATCGTTTTCATGTAGAGTCTCTTTGGGACAGAGTCAGAGATATAGGTAATCAACCGCAGACAACAGGAATTTTATATCATGTGTGAAAGTGAAATGAAGGTATGCTCGTAAGTTATTTAGGCTTACATGATATATGACTTTCATATATTTTATTATGATGTACAAGGCACAGACTTTGGCAAGCGACACAAGTAGGCAAGTAAAACTGGAGCAGAACGCGATGACTGTGTTGTAGTCGCTTGTTGAATGTGTTCGCGGAGGGTAAAAGCAGCAACATTGCAGCGCTCCGAAAGAATGTTGTTTTTTGTATGATTATCTCTTTTTAAAGAAAATCATGTTAAAAAAGAAAGAAACCACCGGCGTGGTATAAGCTGGCGCTAAAAATTAGAGAAAAAGTATTCAAGCACCGATTTTATTCTCGCCTCAGTTTTTTTCTTCCGTTTTCCCTATTATTATGACGATTTGTCGACTACATAATTTTACACTGAATATCATAGTACATTCATACGACACGACGACGACGACTAAATGAAAATATAAAGTAGTTACAAACAAGCTGTTATGTGTGTGCGAGAAGCATTCTTGGGGATAATTTGCAATTTAAGTGAGTACACAACTCTTTCGAACTCCTAGCGTGTGTATAAAAAAACTGATGGGTGAAATGCAACAAAAAATCTTTATATATTTTTTTTGAAACCAAGATAGGCATTTAACGAGTTTTAGGCTTTAATTTAATTGACAGGAACACTCATTTCAAACACAAGTGTAACATACCCAGAAGATTCCAATTTTAAGCTTAGTTATTTTTCATGCATGTTCTTTATTCATCCTTCTTCTTGTACACGGTTTTTTATGAGGTTCATAGAAAAGAAGTGCATTTAAAGTAATAAGTTGATAGGCAGTTAGAGAAAAAGAAGAGAAAAAAACAAAATAATATATGGAGACGATGAATGCAATATAGATGGTGAAAAGGGTTAGCGATACGACCAATATAACGTGTGGCACGTAGGAGGAGAGTAGTATGTAGCTCATCTCATCATTATCATCAGCAGACAGAGGCCACGACGCTGAGATGTGGAATTAGATTCATATCGTTCATTCGAGATTTTCCGCACACAAATTTCCTTCATTCAATGTCTATTCTTTTGAAATGGACGATACAATATCCGTTACATATGATTAGTGTTTTAGAAATATTCATCAGTTGGCCCGTCATCATCATCGTCAGTTCAATGTTGGTAGTATAGTTTAGAAGGTTTGTGGTGTGGCTGCTTTTGACTCATTGACTACTCCCTCGATTTCAATTGGTATCAATATTTATTAGTATTATGGTTTGCATTAAACATTGTTTGTGTATACAACTTGAATCATCCAATAAATTCCATGTGCATATAAATTTCCATGCATGTCAAGATAGTGAGCATATACATGCTATAAATTTTAAAATATTGAATTGAACTATAATAAAGAAAATATGTGAGGAAATTAAGTAAAGTGTATTTTAAAGTTTTAAATGTAATTTTACATGTTTTTTTTTCTGTTTATCAATTGTAGGGGTTAGTTGGATTAAGATGTGTCAGAATTCCCCGTTGGAAGAATGGATTTGGCTTTACCCTTCGGCACTTCATTGTCTATCCACCAGAGCTGTATTCTGAGGTAAGTTGCAGTTTTTAAATGCGGCTTTTTGCATACAGATTCTCTGCTATATATTATCGTGATAAGTACATGGGGAAAAGTAATTCATGTCATTATGATTACTTGTTATTTAAAAATTGTTACACTGTTGGAAATAAATTATAATTAAAATATACTCATTCCTAATGAAAAAATAATTATATGGTCAATGGTCGCATTTTTTCTTGTCACATGTCATGAGAGCAAGTTATGTAATGATGAATGATCATAAATTTTTGTCTTCAGGACGGGGAAGCTGATGGACGTGGACATGCCAATGGAGTGGGACAAAGTCGACTTCATAAAGTTACGGAACCTGTGGATACTATATTTGTTAAAAGTGTCAGAGAAAATTCTCCTGCCGCATCTGCTGGATTATGTGTAGGTAAGTATAAACGGGCCACCAGCACCACTTTTCTATTTCTGTTTTTTCCCTAGTGAACTAACTATATGAATACTGAAATCTATCGCCTTCAATTATCTTTAATTATCACCAATAGATTTATTTGCCATAATCAGATGCATGAACTTTACGAGATATTTTTTTTCTAAAAGTTTTGCAAGCACCATAAGCAATAGTAATGCAATATGTAGTGCGTAGCAAATGGTTTTTTAAACACAAGACACAAAAAAAGTTCAAAACGGAGAAGACATTAAAATGTCTTTAAACTTTTTGTCGCATCTTTTTGAAGTATGCAGTTTAGTAGTTTTAGTCTTTTGAAAAAAAAGCACACATTAATATTATACAGCGCAGCACCAGAAGCACTTTCTTGTAACCGTATTTTTCTTTCCTGTGAATAACTCAAATATTTTCTTTGCATGCATGCGTTTCGTGCATTTACATACCACATTAATCCTTAACTCTTGAATTTAAAGAGTGTGTATTGTACAGAAAGAGAGGAAGAAGCGAGCAAGTTTCTTTTCCTGTCTTATTCTCTTCTCGTGCATCTTATAGTTGTTGTGAAGTTAAGTATACAAGACAAGTGTAATTTGTTTCTAGTCAGCAGATACACATAGAAAACGCTGTTTTTGTACAGTTTTCTTGTTTGTCGCTCATCGTTGATCGTCCGTCAGTTTTCATGTTACACACGTTCAGTTCAAGTACTGAGATTGCGACTTGTGACGATTGTAAATAAAGCTTTAAATAGGGTAATCATAATCATCGTTAAGTTTGCGTTCAATTTTTTAAAGGTGAAGCTTCATTTTGTACAGTAATCATGTAAATACTTGCTAAAATGTGAGTTTATGTGTATGGTTAAGCAAGCTGCTGCACATTGTAAAATTTGCTTGCATGTTCATTACATATATTACATTACGTATATCAATCAATTCGACTTGATTCCTTGTCTTATTAGATTAAATAATTTTCTTCGTTTCGTTTCTTACTTACAATAAAATGAAAAGTTTAATGAAGTTTCTCACAGATAATCTTAGATATTTTGTCATATTCACAAGGGAGATCATTTATCTAATCAATGTATAAATATCAATTGTTGTAGGTATCATTAAAAGGAATGTTGACATGCATCAATCATACTGACTTGCTAACATTTTCTGTGTTATGTTTGTGAAATAACACAATAAAAGTGGTTTGATAGAACATTAAAAATTTACAAATCACGATGCACTACTTCACAACCAGACTCACATGATAAGAATACAAATAGGTAACTAACTATTGAAGTAATTTACATTTAATCAGTGAAATTTCTACACTGCCTTGCTACAGTTCATATAATTCATTTTATTTTTATCAGAATTCTCATGCCATAATAGCCTACATTTCATTTCACTTATTATCCAACGCTCGCATGCTCTTATAATGAAATTCACCTTTAAATGCGCGTCATAGCTTAATTTATTTTTGAACGACAATTCTTTACGAATTTGTTTTTTTTATTTTGTACTTATATACACTTTTGTTTTTGGTGTTTTATTTTTTATATAATTTTTGCTACCTGTCTGTAAACGATTGCTTGCGCTCTCGCCCTCACCTTCCCCATTACGTTGGAATATAAAGGAGACCGTATAGTAAGCGTAAACGGCGAAACTATAGTCGGAAAAAGCTACGACCAAGTAGTTTCATTAATTCAGCAGACAAGAGATTTGTTGTGCTTAGAGGTTTCACCTAAGCAGTATGATACGCTGCAACTGGTAAGATTTTAAAAAGTTATCCATGTTTGTTACAGCTTTCACCAACTTGCTTGATTTTTTTGAATTTTGAAAAACAATTTGTAAATAACGCTTGTAAATAGCACTGCCAATGTTTTACCTAACTGAAAATAAGTAGTTGTCGAGACTAAAAACACAAAAATAAAATTAGTAAAAGGTGGAAAGTGATTTAAAGGGTTATTGGAATTTACAACATGGGGGCAATGATTCGCACATGAAGACAACCATCTTATTTCCATTGCATTGATTTTTTCCTTTGCAGTTTTATGAGGAGCAAGCCTATCGGCCTGAAACAAATCAGCGACCGTACGAGGCACTAAAAAGTTCCTCGTCAACCGAACCACTTTACCATTACCCTTCCGCAAGCGATATTCACCGTGGAAGTAGTTCCCAACTGCCGAACGACTACGCTTATCGTTCTTACGACGAACCTGATTACCCTAGGTTTACAGCTAATATGTCATCTAGCCATTCAAGTCACCCACAATTCTTTTCCCATCTTCCACGTCCGGTCCCGTATAAATCGTCGGCGGTTTGGGCTGGTACGTCTGCTGATCGTAACGGCGACAGAAACTATCCAAGCTCTCTTAGTCAATCAAATAATGCTGTGCAAAGACAACAACCTCAAACGTATTACCCATTCAATCATTCTTTCGACAAGTCAACAGTGTGGAAAGTAAGAGAGAGGGATGAACCCAACTCTGGAGCCAAAAGTGCAGACAGTATTCTTGGTGAAAACGTGGACACTGCGATTTATAGGAGTCCTCTTCGTTCAGAAAGTATGGAATGTCTCTCGGAATTAAACACTGCAGAGATGGCCTTGAAAAAGGCTGGTCCAGGATACCGGTATAGTATTAGTACCGCCAAAACGCCTGGAGCTGGAGCTAGTCAACCCTCAGATTTCCGCAATACCATGGTTGTCACCATGTCCAGTACAAATGCCGGCCAGACTCCTCGCCACCCGCGTGACCCTTACATGTATCCGGGCCCTGATCATGGAGCTCCCGGTGCATCTAATTCCTTTTCCGGGTATGAAAATCAAATAGTGGACAGAATCAGACGGACAGTTGAGCAAAAGGAGGAGTTCCTCAAACGTCCAAATCAACCTTTTTGGGGTCCGTTCACGCCTCAGCAAGCTCCACCACCATTTCCAAAAGAGCTATATGCTCAACCCCAAAAGTTTAGTAAAGTTCCGTGGCCTCCGGAGAATGTGGTACCGTCAGTGACATCGACAAAACAGCCCTTACAATCAAGTGTAGTAGACAATAGAAACTTGACTAGTAGAGGTGACAAGAAAGCTAAATCAAACAATGTAACAGTGATAAGTGTACAACACAGTGGGCCTGATAGTTTGTCAAGTGGTAGCAGCTGCAGACCTGAAACTAGTAATAGTGATTCGTGGTCTCCTGTTGATCGTAATTCCGAAAGTGACAATGCTATTGACGTTCAGAAGTTGTGCATTGAAAAAGAAATTACTAGAAAAGAAGCGTACAGTCCATCCAATTTACTTTCCATGTATGAATTACCCAAAAATAGAACTACTGTCGTTGGCAGTCGAAAGTTACATTGTGATCCTCCACCAGACTGGAAACCTGATCTTGCAACTCTCACTGGATATCAACACCCCCCACAAACTTGTGTTAGCCCTCGTGGTGACGAAGTTAACAGGGATGCTTGCTTTCCAACAGGAAGTTTTGAGACTGATGCTGCAGAGGTTAAAATTAGTACAGGTAAACTTCCTTTCACTTTCTCCAATCATATAGCATGATTATAAGTTAAAAAGATTGCTTGTTGCATTTTAATGCATTTGATGATAAATTAATGTAAGTAAATTAATCTTCACATTAAAATAATTATGAATGCATGTTTTAATTTGCAGATAATGTGATATTACGAAGAAAAGAGTTAGAGCCAGGTAAGGAAGCAAGCAGAATTAATTTACTGCATACTAACAAAATGACATGAAAACCCAAATGACTGATAGCACTCCCGACCAATGGCACATCTATTTATTTATATTTTATCTAAATTTGATTCTAGAATCTGAAAGTGAGCGCTTGGTTCGTCGGGTATCTTATCTTAAGGCAACTTCCTCACCCATTGACATGGAACGCAAATCAACTAGTCCGACATCGCCAGTTAAAAGGTAAAGAAAGCGATCTTTGATACAAAACTGTACAAACCTGTGACAAAATTCTCATGAACATGAAACATGACATTCTCTGTGAAATTAAACATGAACCTAGTATCTTGTATTCGTTCCGAAATATATGTATGCATTTAAATTGGTAATATGGGGTATAATGAGATTTACGTATTTTTTGCGACTGCCATAGGCATTCGACACTTACAAAAGTTGTAAAATTTTATTGCAGTTTTTATCTGTAGTGAAAGTCTAAAAGGAAAAGTTAATTAGTTAGTAAAATGGATTTCTCTAAAAGTTTCTAAAACATAATCATGAGTATATATCATTCATTAATACTTCTACACACAGTTTTGACGTTATGTCATGTAAACCAACTTTTCCCTCTGGGGCAACTACTGGAAGAAGACGAAGTATGGCCAATAGACTCGCAACAGAGTTTTTCCCCAAAGGTCGAATTCATAAACTGAAGCAATATTTTGAGGATCGTCACAATACACAGCCCACTTCGTCCCTTTTCAAGTTTTACGTTGATAGGTTGGACTCAGTTATGTATATATATTTTTCTTCTAGATTGAAGTTTTTCTAAACAGTAAAAAGTTTACCTGGATTTGAATGATTTTATAGATTTCTTGATTTTCATTTTTTTATTACTGATTTCTCTGTGTTCACATCTAATCCTGACTGGTGGTCTAGTGGTATAATATTTTGGTAATTTAGTAGTTTCATGTATTGTCAATTGTCAAAGGGTATAATTCTCTGATGTATTTGATATCTTATGTAATACTTATGTAGTCAGTTGCAGAGATTTCTTATAGTAATCCCACCCACAGATTACTGATATTGTAAATATGATGTAAATATTATAAGAGTGATTTCAATTTTTTCTTTCGAATGTCTCTGCATTCAAGTTACATCGCATAGATTTGATATGATATATATTTGCTTTTATATTCAAAGCTTTCACGTTGTTTCGTTACGATTATGCATATGACTACTTTGTGAATGTGTTAAATGAACAGCTAGTTGAAAAGTTCATACTACTCAATATTTTACTTTAGTTTTTTTCATCTTAAAAACTGTGTGTTGTGAACTTAACTTCAAAAAAATAATAATCACGCTGTTGATATCACTGAGTAAATATAATAATAACTGTCAACTGTGTTTGTGATTTTTTCGTGTCTCTGCTATCCTAATGGCAATTATTAGTTTACTAAGCAGTAAATGTTCGTTTCATTTCAGTCCTACATCGGAATACCCCGGGTTGGGAATCCCCAAAGCAGACAGATTTGTTGACGTATCAGAGGTCGTCCGTGATGGCAAAGTTCATTTTAAAATACGAATTGGAGAGAATAAGGTGGGTGTACACGGAATTATTGGGGCATAATGAGATTCAACTAAAAGTTATGCATACACATGACATGACATGATCATCATCTTTATTTTAATGAAATGAATCCTCAATTATTGCAGAGAGGCACGTATAATCGGTCATGGAGGCAAGGTTTCGCGCAAGTTCGCAGAAGTGGCTATCTGTACCTGTCAAAAGAACGTTTGCCAAGAGACATGGCTGTTACCGGAAATGAAGAATCTGTGATAATCAGTGTCGGTATAAGGGATGGAGTTCATGTTGAGCCTGCGGAAGACTACACAAAGAGAAAATACGTCATACGAGTTCGTACCTCATTTGTTCCAGATGACGAGTCAAATTTTCCAATATCTCTCATCACAGACTCTTACCCACCCCCGCAATGTCTTACTCCTGTTGCTCCCCAATTAACAGTAGAACTTTTAATTCAAACAGAAGACCAAAGTGATCTCATTTTCTGGGTTAACTGTTTACAAAAACAATTGGAAAATAATAATTGCAACGCTGACACAAGTGTTACCAGCAATCTTCATAAAGGTATCTTCTTCGGGTCAGAATTCTGTCCAAAATCTAAGTCATTTTTAACATCACTTTTACCATCCCCTGGCACTCCAGTGCAAAACCTCACGATTCAGGAGAAAGCTCCAAGTGCAACCGGCGCAAGTGGAGCGAGCTCCTCGAATACTTTAAATCCCAACGTGGGCGTCGGCATTGCAAACACTGCTGCTAGTCCCAAAGTGAAAACTTGGAAAGGGAAAGTTGCGAAACAGTGGAAGAAAGTTCATGATATTATCGACACGGGTAGTAGCAGCTCAGACACTAAGCCCAGCCCATACGCTTCTCTTCCTCCTGCTGGAGCAACCTTTGGAATTAATTTGGAAGATTGTCCTCCAGGAGAAACTAATCCGTTCATTCCCCGAGTAATAGAGTACTCGATTTCACTTATTGAGAGAAAGGGTATAGAAATGGTGGGATTGTACAGAATTCCAGGAAACAACGCATCTGTTCAAATACTCACTGAGCGCTTAAATAGAGGAGAAGATCCGAATCCTGAACGGGTATAATTTCTGCACACTCTATTCCAAACAAGCATTCATTCATTTTTTTTTAAATATGAAGAGATCATAATTCCTTGAATTGATTCTTGTTTGCACAGGACCCTAGATGGGGAGATGTACACGTAGTCGCTAGTTTAATCAAATCGTTTCTTCGTCGCTTACCGGATCCTCTGCTGACAAATGACAGGTATCCGGCGTTTATCCTTGCTGCTGATGAAGATGAGAAAACAAGTTTAGCAAAAATTAAGGAGTTAATTAACAGCCTCCCTGTACATTACTACGAGACGTTGAAAGCTGTAGTAATGCATTTGAAGCATGTTGCTGAGAAAGGTGAAGCAAATCGGATGGATGCTAGAAATTTAGCAATTGTTTTTGGTCCAACGATAGTACGAACTGCGGGTGAAAGTATTAACAGTATGGTTGTCGATATGAAAAATCAATGTAAAATTGTGGAGGCACTAGTCCTGCATGTAAGTTTCTCATTTAAATGGATAAGTCACATATATATGTATAGTCGCATAATATTTGAAATGTACTAATTTTTTCTTGTTGTTTTAGGCGGAAGAAGTATTTAGTACGGATCCCACCGGAGCAAGATTGGCCCCCATTCCAATTTTACGTCAAATTTCGGAAGAGCAACAAAAGTCTGATATCATAATAAATGTAAACGATTCAATACAAATTGAAGAAATTCAAAAACAACTGCCACCATCACCGCCAACCATTGAAAGTGTGTCCCTATATTTTATATACTTTCTTTGTGAAATATTTATGATAAAGAATTAAGAATTACATACTAATTTATGATTCCTCTTTTTTCCCCTTAAGATGAACTGAAAACTTCCTTAATTAAAGCCGCTAAACGTAAAATTAGTGCAAAGGAAAACCAATCGCTTTCAGATGAACCGGTAAATATACCTTTCTTCTAAATGTTTAAGATAAAAATATGCATGATGCTAAACACATATATTCTTTTGCATCAAAAATTTTATCAACAGAAATTACAACTCCAAGAGTATAAACCCGTTGACGAAAAGGGATTTATTCGTACTTACGCAGGACTGAACGAAGTCACGGAAAGACGAATTCGAAATTTTGAGCTAGAAACCAAAGCAATGTTGTACAGGGATGACCGATCTCCCAATTCCAGCGTGTTGAACGTGGGATCCAACAAGCCCATTAAAGGAATCGAAGACATCAGGCAGCAGCAAATGAAGTTAGATGATGCATTGAAGAAAGCCAAAGATGATTTGGAGCAAGATGACATTTATGATCAAATAGCAGATAACCCATCTAGTATGTAGTTTTACTTACATTTTAATATAATCATTAAGAATTGACACCAAAATCATAAGAGAGCTAAAAAAGTAATTGAATATTCTATGTTTCAGGTATAGTACATCACCGAGACCGCGGTATTTTCGCCAGCAGTCCTGGACCGTTTAACCTGAGCAATAGCAGCCTAAGTAGTTCGAATTCCAATTCAACTGCACCATCCTCTTTACTAACATCCTCGCTTCCAGCATGGCCAACGGGTAGTCGACTGGGTCCTGTACCGTTTAGGAACTCAATGCCTCCACAATCATTGCCACCTAAACCGCCCGTGGTGGCAATCAACTCATCGTCCTTAAATTCATCCTTTGACGCTGTCCCTTCAAATGCTCAATCACAAGCTACAATGAGGAGAGTAAACTCTTTCGATCGACTACAGGGAACACAGTCAACTGCCGGAGCAGTAAATGATGCAGCAGCAAAGTTTGACAAAATGAGTATCACTACCAAAGATTCCTTCCGTAGACTTAGAAGATCAGACGGTACTTTTGTTCCTGGAATTACCAACCCAAAGCAATTAGGTGGCTCACTAGATTCTCTTAAAGACCTTACCGCAGAAAATATCATATTAGGAAATACCAGACTGCGTTCAGGGAGGGGTGGGAATGAAGGGTCGCGCGAGGATTTGTCCCCCAAGTCTTCAGATGGTAAGAAATTCAAACTTTCTACTTATTTAATAGTTAATTATTACTATTATTAGCATTATGACACATGTGATGCATTCATATCCTTTCTGTAGTTCCGTTTCTGTTAAGACCACGATATTGGTATGCCAATTTTCGGCATTTGACATCGTGAAAAAGAGACGGTTGGAGGTAATATTATTATTGTGTGCCGATTCAAAAATATGAAACCTAATCTTTGTTTCATTGTGAATAACAATAAAAATTACACACAAATGTAGTGGCATTACTTACACATAATAAAGTTCATTTGAATTTTGTGGAATCATTATCTATAGCACATGAATGCGTGCTAATTCTGTTATACGTTTTTATGTGAGCGTGAGATATGTGTTTGCTATGTCGTGTTTAGTAAAATAATGCTTACTTTTTATTTGATGTGACTAATTTTTTTTGGAAATTATTTTATCTTCTGTAGGTAGCGATATGGTCACAACGCTTACAAAAACACTAGACAAGAAACTAAGAACCTTAAGAACTCAATTTTCGGGTGGTGAAGCAACTTCACCAATAGCCTCCGAAGATAAGAATGCGAGCGAAATTACTCTTAAAGATTGTCAGACTGTGGATCCGCAAACGAATGGGGGAGAGGAGTACCCCAACCACAATAAAAATCAAGCTTCCGTAACAAATCATAAACCGGCCACCCTGAGATTGACGTCAATTGACACAAGCAGTCTTGCAAATCAAAATAGCTTTTTAAAGAAAGGGCGACGCCGGCACTCTCTTATCGAACGAAGAAAATCTAGTGTAGACATGCCATCCAAAGAGTCCTCATCGCTGGATAACAGTAATGATCTCAGTAATGACTGTGAGGTAAGCCCACCCAACTTACATGTGTAGAAATTTTGAATATTTAAAAAAATGTACATCTAAAAAATTTAATGGTCATCTTTGATTCATTTCAGAAAACCGACGGGTCGAAATCAAGTAAACCGAATTCAAAAAAGTTATCCAAGGAATGTCGCCGGAGACATTCCCTGAGTGGAGCCACGGACATTCTTAGTCTTGTTTTCCGTGGATCTGAGAAATTGAGCGTACACAAGGATCTGGATTCCAAAAAGAATAAAACCCTTTCCAGTGAAGCTCTCCTGTCAGCTTTAAAAAATGCCAGTATTCTGGAATCTCATGTATGAGATACATAAAAAGTTAGAAAATTGTGTCAAATGAAATTAGCCACAGCCACAACTAACTTGCATGCTTATAAAAGCAGGTAGCTAGCCCATTTTAAAATAGCAAATCAGTATTTTGGAAGTATAATAAAAAACAATCTTAGTTTTATGTATAGTTATTAGTAGCATGATTCATAAAAAATATGATTCCAGAATGACCTTTGTGTCTGTCTCGTCGTGGAGCTGAAAATGATATAAATGGTTCTGTGTTCATTTTTACCCTTTAAAAATAATTATTGTCCTAATTTCCAGAGGACTTTTTATTAAATTGTTATTCCGTACCTACGTACATATATTCAAGTAATAATTATTAAACTTGTTTTACGTATGCATGCATAAATACCTTTATTGTTTTAATTATTGAAACTGATTGGTGCCTTTTCCAACTTGAGTGTGGTTATGATTTTGAATTTAAGAATGGTTTAAATAATAGTTAGTTTGATTTCTTATTACAATAAAGGTTAACGGTTGATTATAATTTTTGTCTGTGATGATTATAGCATTTTTGTATGATTACGTATTTCGGATATTTTAAAAATATTAAATTCTTTTAGAGAGTAGGTTTTAATGAACGTACTCACTGATCAACAGTGGAAGCATGAAGAGTCAGAGATATGTTTGTAATTTTAAATTTTGACATAGTTTTATGGCGAAATAAAGTAAAAAATATACCACTGAATATTGTATGCATTTAAATGCATTTTGGTACGATGACATAAAATGTTTGTCATTTGTACACCTAACCTAAATTTACATTAATCATTAGGTAGGAAGATGAATTACATTTTATCATAGACGCAAATAACGTAATATACAATAACATTCAGTTTTAGTCTTTTCAGTATTCTTGTATTTTTAATCACATAAATACATAACAAAAAAATTGTACATAATATTTATATACTTAAAAATAATATAACCTTAAAAAATAAGTAGGTATTAATTGTCATACAAATTAAATCATGTATTTTGTATGGATGCACCTATATTTAGATAAAATTGGTCTGTGTGACAAGACTTGTAATACGTTGTTGCATGTACTGTACGCTTCTAAAACTGTAGTTAACTATAAAACTATCCTTTATAACTAATTTATCATGGTAGCATTTAATAAATTCAGGATGGTGATGTGATGAAAAATAAGCATGCAGCTAAATAAAAGGCTTGAAATAAAAAACAGAAAACATATCAGTATACTGGAGAAATATTTCTCCAGAACATAACCAAAAGCCAAGATTAAGACAAGTGCTGACTGCTGACCACTACAAAATACAAAATAATTGTTATACTTTATAATTCAGGACCAGTATTTAAAAGAAGCTAAAATCAGACAAGAGTGGTTGTGTTGTGAGCGTTTTAATTGTCTTTTTGTTTAATATATTCTTCAAAAGGGTATATCTGCTGAAATATGCGAGCGAGCTGCTAAACTTAATACAAAAAAATACATTGTACACTTCAAAAATCAAACGCATTTTTAAGCTAAATAATAATATTTGTGCGAATATTAGATACTCTGATAAAGATAATGTCTGTATATTCTAAGCAAAGGTAATATATATGAACTTTTTAAAAATGTAAATTGCATGTATATTATGTATGTACGTGAAGAAATATTGTGTAAGAGGAACAGTCAGCGTATATTTACAAAAAACAGCGCATTATGTTCCATATATTCATATCTAGAGAAAAAACGCTGTTTTCTATATATAACTATTGTGTGGACAGAATTATTATTGCAGTTGTACTGTTCGTATATTCAGTCAGTAAATATTTTTGATGATTTCGAAGGAAAAAGTTGACAAGTTTGTTTGGATCATTTGGGCATGTCATATTTTATTTCAAAGCTATTTTATAAGCACTCGCGTTTGCATTTGATACTCATGTTTTCATGTAATCCAATCCAAAGTTATGCATAGATTTCCATTACTTGTAAGTGCACAATGTTCATTATTGCCACATCTTTGATATTTAATTTACTTCCAGCTACTCAAGATGACGCATATAGCTTTATTCACTGATTTGCAATTTTCTACAGATATTCTGGAAAGAATTGAGTTTTGTTGCAAAAAATAATCTTATTTCAAAACTGTCGTATGAATGAATGTCATGAAGTCGTGAAATTTGTATTTTATAATCATTGTATAAGAACAATACATTCATCATATTCATTGTAAATTTTCTTTTAGTACAAATTCTTTATTGAATCCTTTCCTTTCATCACAATGTCTGAAACTGGAATTATACAGTTTAGATTTTCTTCAAATACAAGCTTACAATAGAAAAATAGGCAGCTCTAATCTCACTCAGTCTTAAATCATTTTCGTGGATTTATTGACCTGGAACATTTAGAAATAAAATCATATCTACTTCCGGGTTTACAGCGTAATTTACGAATTTCAGGAACCATTGTTGGGCACTTGATCTTTTTGGATGGAATGTATCTACATTGTGGAATAAAATGATTCGCTGAGAATCTCAATTCATAAGACTTTGCACAATATCCTTTTGTCATCGTTTGGTAGCACTCTCCCTTTGCGGATACGGTGAAAACGAAATTATGTGCAAGTGAATTTGGCTTTTCCTGATTTTGAGAATTTAATGGAAAATCCAAGCATGTGTTGTCTGCGCAAACGGGGTAAAACGATCCATTTAGCACAAGCCATTTTCCTTCTGGGCAAGGTCCCTGGAAAAGTAATTTAATTAATAATTGATTAAGTTATTTCAATTACAGTATTTTTACCGAAAATCAAACAGGATGTAATATAAAGAAACGTATTTACACACACACACACATTCAATCCCGTTTCCTATTTTATGAACAAACGAAAGTCAAGTAGAAGAAAGCATTACTATAGGTATACCTGGTCGAAGACGGAATAGCACCGTTGCCTTTCTGGTACAAATACCTGTCCCCTAATTTCAGGAATGCAATGACTCAAGTTTCTGTTATTGAGAAAAGTTGCCTCCTGCTTTGTATCACTTCGTGCATCGAAACAGTCGCAAAATCCGAATTTCTTGGATGCTGGGTGAGGATATAATACCATGTTTCTATTACATGGCTGCAAATATAAAATATTCAATGTTAACTGTGCTCATTCTAAATTACAGATATTAGTTATCTCCACCCACGCGAAAATGTATACATATTTGCTTTTAATAGTAGTATTAAATTACCCCTTGCGTATTCGCTTGGTAGCATTTCCCATCTCCTTTGTACCTTAGAAATGTGCCTTGCCCACTAATAAAATAAATAGACAACAGCCTCACAATGTTCAATTCTGCTTGAATCTGTAATTATTTATAGAGTTCTGAAACTTTCTTACTTTGAAGGACATGGTGGGGTTGACGCGTCGTCGGGGGTAAGAAGATCATTTATATCTTCAGGAATTGCACCAAATATTGTAGGACATATTATACACGATATAGTAACCACTATAAAGCCAAAATTGATGGAATTCCAAGTTCCCATTATAGTTTTCAAAATTGAATGTAGCTGTTTGAATAGTATTATCAGAAATTAAGTAAAGTAACCACAACTTCTTCCTTTGCAGTTCTCTGTACAACTATTTCATTACAAGTTTTGGAGCAACTCATACAATACAGGTATTTAAGGAAGACGTATAAGATCATGTAATTACTTTTTTTCTGTGGGCGAATCGCTTTTGTCCTCTTATTAATTCTATTGAACTGAATGTCAGCACATACAAAATTAAGCGTATTCCAAGTACAAAGCATATATACATCCATTATCCAGCTTGTTGCCGTTCCTCTTCGTCAACAAATATCCAGTCAAGAAACAAAGCTATTAAATATTTTGCATTTTTAGATCTTCTTCACTTGACTCTTGTTGAGCACAAACTAAAAACAAGAAATCAATTTGATCCTTTTTCGTGAATACACATAACTTCAATGTATGGTATGTACTCTAATCAGTATATAATTTTTGCACACGAACAGGTCTTTGAGCTGGTTTGCAGGCTCAAAGAACCCTTTGTGCATGAATATTAAATTAGTAGAACAAGAATCTGCTTTTCATTTTTTTCAAAGGTTTTGTATGAAATGACGTTGTATGTGATTAATAATTATAATATTCTGACGGCATAATTTTAGTAAGGAACCATGTTAGAAGTAGTTCCATGTGTTGAGTATCCTATGAAAGATTTTGGGTTGTGTGAATAATGCAGCATGGAAACTAACAAAAAAATATAGGGATCTTTATTATATGAATCTACTTTGAAAGGAGTACGATCAATTCTTCCTTTCAACATGTACTTTTGAACTTTTTGCATTTTGTTGAAAATGTTACAAAACTTTGGAAGTTTGCTCCTTTGAACTGTTGCATCAAAAGTTTGCATTCTAATAATATTTGTGTACCCGATTCCCGGTGCCCAGTAGTAGCATTTATGCTCCTTTGTATGCTGAAATAGACGAATGAAATACAGTATTTTATGAAATAAAGTCAAACCGTAGATTATAGACTCAATGGAGAACGTCAACAAGAAAGAAGTTGAGACATCAATTAATGAGCTTCCACTACTGGTTAGTTATTTCCCCTTGCGAAAAAATAATGATATGTTGTAACCTTTGATTGACTGACTTTTGACATTTATCTTGTTCCAAATTGTAATTTTATATCTGTTTTTGCATTCGCATGTTCATAGGTGCTCACGAAAATTTTCAACCTGTTGTCCGATCCTGAACAGGAATCGGCCGTGCAAGTATGCAAACAGTGGCAGAACATCATTCATTCTGAAATTGGACTCACCGTTTATGTTGGCAAAGGACTGGTGTATAATTTTCCATGCAATAAGGCAATAAGATGGATGTCCCTGGAAGTATTGTCTTCAACGGGAATCCGTAAATGTCACTTTGGTGAGTTGATGGAAACCGCAACTGATAATCACGACGGTGTTGATGCTACAGCTACAACCAGTGATGATGATGCAGTAAACGGAAATGCTACACCGGAAGGTTTTATGTTACCCGAGCTAGTGAAAGAGTTGTCATTTTTTGGGAAAATATCTAACAAGCTTTTCCACGTAATCTTGTCTCCCGTTTATTGGCTTACAACTCTAAAAATCCATCTGATGGTTTTTCGACTAGTATCATTTGAGAAAAACACGCTGAGACTTGGCTGCCTAACTCATCTCCGAATTTTCTATACGCATCCTGTTTTCCAGTTGAGTTTTCCTTACATTTTGGATGATCCTCAAGGAAAAGAATCCGTACACAAGAATCTCAACGCTTTTTTAAGGACTTCCTTCTTTCGTCGCATTAAAATATTTGAGTTCGTGGGACCCTATTTCATGGACGAAACGGAAAATTTTATTGATGCTGTGAGGGCTTTTGTTGTAAGACATGATGTAAGCCTGAAAGAACTAGTTGTAAGTTTTCCTTACGAATGGAATGTGGAATTCGGAATGCGTAAGAAGCAAGAGATCCAGATCAGTTCAGGATTACTGTCATCATCATCATCATCCCGGTATGCAGAAAACTCTTCCATACAACGCACCATGCAAAATGATTGGGGTAAAGTGCAACTACACCGGCTTGTTATAGCTTGTCCAAATACCATCGTCCCTCCAATTATTGCGAATGCTAACATGCCTGTAGAAGGTGAAGCTGTATCATGTTGGTCACGGAAGACTTTGAATGGCGTATGGCAAGCTTTGTTGAAAAAACAATGTCGTTTGAAGATTATGCAATACATTAATAAATATGAAGACTGGTCCTTCCCAAAAGCAATGTTTCAAAACAACGAAGGATCCTTGAAGGTGATTTCCTTAAGTGTAAACTCTCTCTTTCCGTTGGACTGTAAAGCTTTTGTTGAATGCCAGAATCTAGTGAAGCTGAGCTTAGAAGGAAATTATTTTCATGATAATCATCAACACAATGCTCGCGGAAGGAGGGATGAAAATTATAACTACTTGTCAGGGAATTATGCTGCTTCTGAGAATAAAGAAAATATCAATGTCAGTAGATTGTTTAACGTTCGTTTCTTGCCGAGAAGCCTTCAAGAGATTTGCTTGTCAAAAGTGCTCGTTCCTGTCAGCGAAGTTGAAATGTTGGTTGATGCTACTCCACCGGAGTCAAAACTATTTCCAAATATGAAGAGCTTGCAGTTGTATCAGATATGCAAGGGTTTACCACAGTTTGGCCTTAGTACATATGCGGTTCAACATTTATTCGATCAAAGCAACTTATCTGTCTCATTTTGGCAAGCTTTGAATCGCGTTAGTTTTGAGGGTGCTATACGGAAAGCACTGAACAAAGTTATTGATCCAGAGGTTATGACGTTGATGAAAGTATTGGATCACTGCGACACAGACGACTGGATGCATGTTGGAAATGTGCAATTTTCAACTTTAAATGAGGTTCATGTACAGTTAATTAGAAAGTCGAATCGTAAGGATTAAACTCTAAGCTAGAAATTTTTAATTGTTATCCATCAAGTGTACCATAAAATTAGATTTGTACTTTTAAATACTGATACATAAGTTTTTGTACGCTATTTATACTTTTTAATCACTACTAGTGTTTTCCATTAATATAATATAATATTTATATAATGTAATAATAATTTTCCGTTCAGCTAGTCTAAGTTTTCAGTAATTTATTTTTGAAGTTCACATTGTAAACTTTGTTGAGTTTCTAATTTGTAAATGATTATGAGAAAAATACAATAAAAATCGATAATCTAAACAAGTAAACAAATTGTCTTTTCTTCAAACATAAATAGCTTTTCAGTAAAGATCACGTATACAATTTGGCAGAAAGAAAGTTGTGAATGCTTACAACGATTGCATATCGACCCGGGCTGCCTACTCGCCGTCTTTCTGGCACAAGTAAAGCTTTCTACTCGCATAGTCGTCATCATCATGATCAGCAACATCTTCCTGAATAAACTTTTTTTGTGAATGTGAAACGTGCACATTTCCACCCACGCGTTCCCTTTGGTATATACTGCGAAACGGGACCAAACGATATAAACATACTATAACGATTATATTTCACTCACTATCTATGCTAGTAGTTCAAAGGTAGCAAAAGAGCTGGCTATATATGGCATATGTAATAAAACTAGTGTATTTTTCATCATTCCCTTTTAACTTTCTTTCTTGATATCAGAGAAGAGCATAGTGCAATTTTCTCAGCCACTCTGTGAAATGCTTCAACATATTTCAGTGCTTTTTAACTTTTCTCCAGCTCAATAACACATATATGTATATGTATATATATAAATACCTCTGTTCGCATAGTTGTGGAAAATGTTACAGCTTTGCATGCACGGAACGCTGAATATACTCTCATGAAAATGGAATTGAATTGTAGGAAAAAGTTTGCGTTTTTTGGCCCATGTAGTTCGTTCATGTCCATAACAAAAACAACCTTTTTGTTAGCAAGCCAAAACCTGAGTCATATAAAATATGTATATTTTCATATAGTATGAAAAATCTATTATTTTGTGAAACGTCATCAATGAAAAGGTGGCGAACCTCATTTATTGAGTCAAAAATAGAATCACCGGAGGAAAGGACACATTGCTTATTTTCAGGAGAGGGCTATAATTTTTCATACCAAGAATGCCAAAAAACAAAGTTTGCTTGTTCCTAGTCCTAGTCGTGTCAATGATGTATGCGAGCTTGTTTGCTTCCAAATAGCAGCGTAATTGAAGGCATAATGTGGCAGTTTAGACATAGCAAACATAGCCAAATGGGAAATTCAGTGCCATATAATTGGACAATGTGTAATTTTCAAATTTGCAAGATTACGCACACCAAAACTTCTACGACTTGTCTTCCAAGCTAAAGACTTGCTTGTAGGCATGATTAAACATTTTTAGCAATTTTCTAAGAAAATTATTTTTGCACACACGAATGAAACGTGCTTAATAATATATACCAGGTAGTATAGTACTTAACGCTTGCTTCTATCCTGAAATCGCGTTATGTTATGTGCAACCTTCACAGGGAACATACCTCCTTGTATTTCTACTTCGTCTACCACAAAAATAAAGTAATTTCTTAGCAATTCGAAGAAAAACTAAGCCGATTATTATTACCGGTAGGAAAGAGATTACTTTGTGTAATTCATATTCCCAAAAATGTGTGAAATCTTCTGGAAAAGTCTGCTTCCTCCACACTTATTTCCTTTTACATACACTACTTATGGTCCCAGCTAAATTACTTATCTTACAATAAAACTACGAAGAAAATAGGTGGAATTTAAGAATGAACGCGATTGACGCAAGTTGTAACAGACCATTGCTTTTACGTACGTTTCATTTTCATACTTTTCTGCATCAATGCCCACGGGTAACATTTAAACAAAAAAAGCTATCTTAGAAAAATCATATAGTTTTGAGATTTCATTTATGCAAATCTATTGTGACCATCAAACCATATTGTTCTCGTTTTGATTGTAATAAAGCGTTTACATTGTTACTTGTCAGAAGGGAATACATTAACATTATGATTCTCCTTCTACACCACTATTCAATGCAGTAGGAAAAAATGTTCTGCTATTATTAATCTCGTTTCATTTGAGTAATAAGAAAATAAGAATCCAATCCATTTTCCTCATGGATCCTCACTTCTTTACTGCCTAATATTCCCCAAAGCTGCCAGAACAATGCTTTTAAGCAGATTATGTAGAACATTTGCGAAAACTACAAAAATGACTTGTTTCATAGATAGGCATATCCAGTTGGCTTGGATGTAATTCCAGTACGCGTAAACGCTTCTGCTGTAAATTGAAATTGATTTATTATTACTACTTAATGCCACTATCGTAGTGATGATTATATCTTTTTGCATGCAGTAGAACATTTGAATGAAATCGACTACCCTGTCTAGTCTGCTATCTGGAAAAGGCATTGGAACTTGGAACGACAACGATTATCTATCTGCACTAAAAAAATTGCTTCCCAAACTACATAGTACATGACATGTATCTCTATCATAAAGCTGCTGTATTCTGTAAGCAAAATTTGCCACCTACATAAATAAATACATAGATACATTGGTACACGTAGGTGGACTATGTATAGGTATTATGATAGCGTCATATTCTGTTATGACATGAAAGCATCGAAGTGGTCAATGGATTGTCGGTTTTTGTGGTTTTGGAAACGTTGCCCGTACACATTATCTGGTGCTATACCCATTTCCTATATCTGTGGCCATTTGCTTCATTAGTAGAAGAGCAGAGAGGCACTAATTATCAAACTTTTATCGACAGCATGACGCAGAGTGAACAAATACATGCAGTCCATTGTAGGTCGTTCTTTTTAGCTCACGATCAGTTCTCTGACCAATTAGACCAGTAAGCGAGTTTCTCAAAAATTAATTGCAAATGGATGGTGGATGACATTTCATTGGCAAAGTTCATTTAATCAACTGTCAAAGACACAGATGACAACATACATACAACATACATCAATGAACATACAAATATGTGTGTTCGTTGAAATTTGCAAGGTTTCTGTTGGAGAAAATATTGTACTTATTACATGCATGAAATATTTATGTAGGAGGAATCTGTTGTCTGTAAATCACCAAAAATGAAGGTTTGGAAAAATCTCCAGATAAACAAGGTAATAATACAGAAATTCATATACAAACATTCGTTGAGGTTAGCAAATGAAAGGAAACGGATATACTTGTGTATGGGACATGTGACTACGAAAGAGAATTGTACGTATATTAATTTCATGATGTATATTCAGTTCCTTTCTGGAATGCCTGAAATAGCAAATTTTAAGGATTAATGATGATGACGTTGAATGTTCTGACTCCTCATTATTTTTTACTCGATACATACTTTATTGTTCTGTGATTCCACAATTTTAGTTTGTCTATTATGTAGTACAACCGCAGAAAACGAAAAGCTGGCGGTGGAATTATTTGTCTACTCTTAAAAATGAGCATCTGCCTACACACGCTCAACAAACTAAAGTTGCTCCATTGTAGTAAAGTGACTTTTTAGATGTCACGGTTTAGAATGGAATAAATTCATGGATTCAACATTCTTATTCAACCCACGTTGGCAAAAATAATAGTGCCTCCACTTATATTACTATACAAACAACTCTATACTTGCTTGTTTGAAATGATGTGATGTGTTGTGTAATGTGAAGGTAGACTCTTATTAAACTCATATTCAAGATAAAAACGTTAAAGCAGCTAAATCCGAATTAAACCGAAGTCAGTTTCCGGAAAACTCGTCGGTGTTATCCATAGTCATCATCATCTTCTATTTTTGTGAATAAACTGTCGTGTCCCAGCTGTTGAAATTTGAAATGGGTGTACGGACACGGAGAAACTTCTAACTCTGCCATGTATGTATAAAGGTATATAGTATATAGAGAGAATTAGAATAGAATAGTATTCCCTACTTGATTTCTCCATACAGGAAACATTACACAATGCAAAGACTGGACAGCCTTGACTCTACATGTACACTACTGTAAACGAAGAGAACACTTTGGAAAGCTCCCAAATCGCGCATTTCTCAGCAGATTGTATTCTAACAAGCTCCCTTTCTTTTTGGTCTTGTGTTGTACTTCCCTCCGATTCTTTTCCTCACTTTCCTTGTTTTTTTGCTCTCTTGTTGAATCTGTGCAAAACACATGGATATAATATATCCTAAATATACATAACACAACACAGCAAACTAAACATTGAACAAGTAAAACAGACTCTTCTCCCCACGCACAACACGCTTTTACCCAAGCATGTATATACGACGCGATACAAACACAGTCATCTTACACCACAAGGCATACATACCTACAGAATAATATATGGGAATAATAACGCCTACAGGAGGTACGGTGTCCTTTTTCTCTTTTTTTCAAAGGAGAGTTTTAGTTATGAATATATGAGAGGGTGAAAGCAAGGCATGCAATGATCTCTTTTCTCACGAGCAAACAACTTTCACCAGCAGTGGAGAAAGGAGCTTCTAGTACATTACCATATATACATACTTCTGCGCGCAAAACAGCGAAGAAAGACGTCAGACTTTTTTGTACAGTTCCTCATTCCTTTTAATGTAGCTTAAAGTTCATATTCTTGTACATTCAACAAGGTAAGATATAGGGCCTTCATTTGTATGTATTACTGAAAAAATACGGACCAAGATGTTTTACGGGATATTATTATTATAGTCATCATTATGATCTCCACTACCACCATTGCATGTAAAAATGGTGCTACTACTATAAGTGTGGCACATATAAAGATCTCATTACAGCTTTTACTGTAATGTTTTATGCGTTTTCTTGTATAAGTGTATGCTAAAACTATGTAGTTATAAAAATTTATATGACATATTGCCATTATCTTACCTGTTAGTATGTAATGCTAACAATAAGCAGTTTTTTTAGGTATGCACAGTCATGCATATACCACCATCATCATACCAAGTTGTTTTTTTCGCTATATTGCGTGTGTACTGTTGTATAAGGTTAGCAGTTTCCTTGTCGATTGTGTCGTATGTAATAATTCGAAGAATGAACGCTGTCGTTGTCACTAGTCACTGGAGGTAACCCTGTGACCGATGATGATGGTGGTTGGTTGTGATGTTGTTTTCCTTCCACTCAGTTGCCATATAACTTTTACATGCAATTCCATTTTCCATGAGTTTTGTGTGTGGGCTTCTGTTTGAGTGAGTCTGAACAAGTGTTCCTTTTCTCCTTGCTTGGGCAGTTAAATTGAGAGTGTATAGCGAATAACGTGGAGTATATAGGCACACTACAAGTTAACTTATACCCTTTTATGCTTTCACATCACATTGCTCTCTTACGTACGTACACAGGCTCTCTCTCTTCACGAAAAATTTCCTTTCTTTTTATCAAGGGGTATATTGCGTTCGTTCGCTATTCCTGTTTTGCAAGATGAATGGATAAAGCTAAAAATAAATGGAGTAGTTGTGTGTTGGTGTTTGGCTGTAAGGAACACAGCAAGAGAGAATTATTTTGATAGAGAAAAATAATACTAGTTGGGAAAAATGACGGAACTTTTTTGCAAACTTGCCGTGATGTAGAAACTTCACGGTAGAAATGTAAGAATTTACTTTTTTAATTGAGTAACAACGATTAAATGTGATTTTAGTTTTTGATAAAAAAATTATTAGTCAAATTTATAGAAAGTCATAAAAATATATTTTTAAATATTTGCTTTTATAGCCAATCACACCACCACTAACAACACACAGGGTTTGAAAGGAAAGTTTTGGATAAGATTAGCTAAAAATAAGATTTGTTATTTAGCTAGTCTCCTTATCGAATCGAAACCGTCAACGACTGCCACACACACAAATGCAAGTTATGTTTTAATATTTTACGTGACAAAAAAGGAGAAAGTTTGATTTGAAGTGAAAGTTTTGTGAATCCCCTAATCTCAATTATAAAATAAGATATGTGTATGTTATCTTCTGGGATTCACTGTATAACGAATTGAGTTTCAAATGCAAAGCCGACAAAGTGGTGGACAATGCAAGCGAGCAAGCTTTGGATGAGGCCCCTTATCTTTTACATAATAAATGTATTTGTGATCTTCTTCTGTGTCACTGGGTGTTTCGGCAAGCCCGCCCAGTCGCCTAAACAAAATGAATTTGGAACTTACTTGAGAAATGGGCAAATTATTTCTGGATATGTAGGTAAGTCAAAATTAATTACACCTACCTGATTGACTTGTTACACAGATGGATATTGTTGGTGTTGGTAAATCTTCAATAAAAACGGCTATTCGCTATGACTTTTGAAATGGCAACGAATAAATCTAAATAATAAATGATAGATAATTGATTAGAGAATAGACTTGTCTTCGACTGGAAATACAAACTACTACTACTAGTTGTCACTTGTCACTTATCTCATATCTGCACTTACAAATAGTTGTTTGATCTTTCGATAAAATCGTGTTTAATGACATTACGTTGTTAACAGTATTGGTGGTGAGTGCCTATAAAGGTGAAAGTAGTTATAAATATTTTACGTACACACGCTTGTGAATCTGTCTTAATTGCAACTTTCTTCAGAATAACAAATTCATTTTTATGAGTACCAAGAAAATAAAAAAGGTGGTCTTTATTTTTAAAACTAATAATTAGATAACTAAATTAATAAACCTGCTAAATAAAATTCTAGAATATGGGAAAACTGCTATTTGAATTTGACGTTAAATTGATGTTTTCTCGTATTACTGTTCTTGTTCATGCTTTCGCCACACATTTTTTAATCTTAAAAATGCATTATCAGTCTGCTAAATTTGCGATTTCGTATATTTTATCACAAAATCTGCTACTCATTGTTCCTAGAGTTTGTGAAGTGTTACAAGTTTCAATCAGCAGGTGCATTGCAAAACTTCATGGTTTAAATCTAGTTCATAAGTTCCAATGGGTTCTTACCCATTGGTTGTTGATCTTATTTGTCTTCTTGGTATATACCAATTTTATTAAAATCGAGTTCAGGGTTTCCAGCGAAGAAAACAGATACGAACAGACGAAGTAGCAAATTTTGGAGACATGTTCGAAAATACTCATACAACTACTGGAAAATTAAATTGTTACTTAATGATACATATGAAATATGTAGTGTGATATTGTTTCTTCACGTTTACTTTTACGAAAGTCCAAATGTGCAAAACCCGCTTATCGTACTTATTACCATTACCGTTTTTAATAATAAGCGCTTCCAAAATTACTAAAGCAAATTAATGGGAAAGGAATTCTTAGCATACTTCAGAAGAGATCATACTTCATTCAAAAAAGGCAATAATCTAATCTAGAACTTAAATAAGAATTTAGAGATAGTGATATACTGTATGAATGTTGATTTGTTAATATTTTTGCGATTTAACGAAAAATAAGTGTGTTAAATTTTGTGCAAGTATGGCATTTTTTAACCAAATCCGACATAATACACTACACATACGGCAATTACAGGCATTTCTTTCCTTCAATAAAAATGTACTTCTAAAGGAACACAAAGTAGTTTCAGAATTAGCGAAACCGTTTTGTTCCATCTCAGTAAACGATTATTTCACGTCATTTTAAACTACTCGGCAGTTACTTTCACTTTAAATGATACAGTAAAAATGATTTTTGTATTTTACAACATATCAGTAAAAAATCAAAATAAAACTCAATACCATCTGCACTACTTGATAAACCCACGAATGGATATCTTTTAATTGATTCTGATCTAAAATTATCCAAAAATACAATCTTAGCTGTTACGAACTACGGAGTCAGACTACGAATGTACTTCGCTGAAAAGTAGAAATGTCGGTCATTTTTGCTTTTTTCATTTCGTAATCTCCAACAAAGTACATTTCAATTTCAATTATATAAACTCACATACATATCTAATTTATTTGTGATGATGACAATAACAAAAGGAGAAAACATGTCCGACAAGCTACAGGTTAAATTTACGAGGCGTTATGTCCAAGTCCAAGCACTTTATATAGTATTAACATAAGTACCTATGCATTCGTTCCATATTTTCCTACAATTTAATCTCTAGCCAAAATAGGCATTCTTTTCACTTTTTATTGGTGTAGTGTACACCACTTATATTACGTTTCTCCCTTCCGTCTGGGTGACATCCCAAAAGAGTAAATGCCAACAACAGAGAAGTACCAGCCAGCATTCAAGGACTAGGCCTTTTGTCGTTCATCAACTCCCACATCATCCCGCTATCATGGTTTCCCACTTAACTAGAAAATTGTCTCTGGGGTCTCGCTCGGTTGTTGAGTCACGGGAGAACAGAGAGCCACATATTATTGACACAGCATGTTTGTAGTAGTACTCGTTTTTACCCAAAGGCTGCTTTAAAATGAGATCTCTGCAGCACAAAGAATAAAACGAGTACATTTAAAAAATTTAAATTGTGTCATATGCCTAATTTTTAGACAAAGTAAAAAAGGAGGACAAATTTAAGTAATTAAATTCGTAATATAAACCTCAATACACAATAGTTATGTTGTGGAGTATGTATTCGTTGTATTGTTGACGGATCCATATCATTAGTGACTTGTACGCTTACGACTATCATGTTTCTTTATTCTTATGAACTCAGGTGCAAAACTTTAGAAAACGTAATATAACCGCATTGAAAAAGCACCAAAGCCATAGGTACATATCGATCAACATTAAAGATGATATATGTTGAGTGTGGTGATGAATGCAGAAAGCCAAAGTTACCGCAGTGTGCTTTTCAGTTTCCTCTATTACTTTGCTTCCTCCTTTCTCCATTCTAACTACCTGATGCATTATATCAACCACTATCAACTAAAGTATTGAATTTGTAGAAAGAAAGCAATAACTATGCTTGTATCGTGATGGTATTCGTTAGGTCAGAGTGCTTTTGTATTCTGCTTCAACTGAGGAGTTATGGTGTGACTCGTTATGATTATGATGATAATGCCAAGATACTATACAAAAGATGTACAGTACAGACAAGCACAATAAACGTACCCACCTCAATTCAATTCCAGTAGAAAAATACATTATCATAAGAGTGTAGAAAGCACATCAATTCATGACGAAACCCGGTTAAACCCAAGTAATAAAAAGAAAAAATAATGCTACAATAAATGTTCCATCTCTTCCCTAATATATTTATCTTTATAGCATGCTTTTGAGCTTTCACCTTATAATGGACAATAAAAAAAGAAGAAAACAGTTTTTCTAATAAAAGCCTTAATGGGGCCTTCTATCAAACATTCAAAATAAACACTACTAGTTGCATTTATTGGCACTAGAATACTTTTCTCTCTGCTCAGTTAATTTTTCAATAAATGATGCTAAATTGAATGAATTTTTGAGGGGTTCAGTGCTAAATTTAAAACTACTTTCTTTAAATGTATGTAGGTATGCTACTCTTGTTAGAATCCACATGCCTTTCCGATTATATGTACTAAAAGAAATACAAATACAACATTATTTGGATAAAAACAAAAGTAAAATACCCATGCACGCAGATTGTCGAAAAACGGAAAATACCTGGCCCTCAGAAGCCATTATTTTTTAAAGTAAATTAAACAAAAGCACGATAAAATTAGTGTGTTGTTTTAGAGTTTAAAAATAAACTTTTCATGGAAATGTACACAATAAATTTTCGTTTTCAACTTTTGAAGTAACTCAAGCGTTGTGAAACACAACATATACCTACCATGAATGCGAATGTAATATTAAATTTCAGTTGCGAGTGGTCGTTTCTGCTCAAAAACAACAATGATGTATGGAAATTCTGCTTCTAATTACATCAATCCAAATAGGGAGAATTGCCGTCAGCAAATAGACGCGTAGAAAGATAATGGGAAGATAATGTTGGATTTTCCAACTTGTCGTGATGGATCTCACCACGGAAGGAATTATATTAATTGAGTTGTAAACTGAAAAAAAACAATGAACATATTTCTTTACCTTTACAGGCATAGCATTCGTTAGGCAATGTAAACCTTTCTTTCACTCGTTTTGACTACCTAACATTTCAAAATTTTGTAGTTCGAGTTTCGAAGAAATATACTTATTACTTGTGCCGTGATTAGAAGAAGGATATTGTGAAAATAAACAGCGACATATTATTAGTGCACTGTTGTAAACATGTAGGATCATCTTATTTTACTTCATGTTTTTATAGATATACAATTACCTATATTTGTTTTCAAATCGTTTTGTAGACTTAAACTTCTAATGATGAAAAGGATGAGATAATAATCAAATGTTTTTAATTTCGATACTTTGCATAGTAGGGTCCTTTTTAAAATTAACAATTAAGCGCCTGAAGGTGCTATTTGATATAAGGGTGCTATATCATGTGTCTGACACACAATAACTCGCAACAATATAGTTTATTATAAAGCTTGATCAGATCTTTTTTGTGAAGTTTCTCATTCAAACGCTTTCTATGACATATTACCATAATTAATGGTATATTTATTTACACTTTTTAACACGATATTAACCGGATTATTTTTCTATAGCTGATTTGGACAAAGATTTAATTTATATAATTTTATTACTTCTGTTTGTTGAGTTTTGTGTTAATACCCATCACTTTACCTGTGTGGGCTGTGTTGCGTAACTTTTAATATTAACCGAAGGGAGATCAAATGTTGATATGCTGATTCCCTGAAGAAAGCCAAAATGCACGTTAGTAACAGAAGTTAGGTCCCATCAAAATGGCCATGATACTTTCTTACAAGTGAAGTTTAAAATATAGATGTATGCATCTACTTGCGTATTTGGCTGAAGAGTAAATAGATAAAAAGGAGATAGGCAATTTGAGAACTCATATCTAGTAATTATGTTCGTGCTTGCGTTTTAGTAGTTTGGAGCAACTTGAAAATAGGTAACTTAAGTCTTGTATAATATTCTGTTCATATAACCTGAATAAGTATATACTAAATGTGTATACAATTAGTGATTATAGTGTGTAGTGCAGCTTTCCAAAAAATTAGCTCACCTAAGTTTTTACTGTGTATTATGCATAAAGCTTAACTTATCACACACATATATAAATAAGTTACTATTGGCTTGTTTTTTTCTGCCAACTTCATTTTCTCCTCTTTTTCATCCATCAAGGCTTGCGCATTTATTTGATAGTAACACAATTTGTGTATCTAGCTAGATGAAACTAACATACAAGTCCTACGCTGCTGTAATGCTTTTAAAACCTATGCACGTCTTCATTTAGCATATGAACGCAGCAGAATCATAAAATCTAAAAGAGATCTTATATGGAAAAACATGTTTTACCTACCGATAAAAAGTATAGATGAGTATGTATGCATATGTGACTTATCTCCATTACAAAAAAAAACAATTTTTGCACAAAATCTGAGATAACGGACAAAATGAAAGTATAACAGACAATCAAAATATAATACAAAGTTTACATACGGCTACCTAACTGCTTTCACTACTGGTAGTATTGCAGAGTTATAAGATAAAGCCTACGCTTTTCCATAGAAAACGCTATCTTCACATTAAAAGTATCGCTGTACCTTTATTGCCTACGCATGTTCAAAATGAGTTGAATAGGAAAGAAAAACCGAAAAAAACACAAATTGTTCCTTCTTTCGGTCTTCCCAAGTGGTTTTACTTTTTCAACGCTGTTGCTTCCTACACAATTAGTTAAATACGCATATTCAAGTCCCTAACAATATTACATTCAGAGTCCTCATTGGTGTTTTTATCTATGAACTTATGCATTGATGATGGATGACATTTCATTTTTTCCTATTAGAAAAACGAGATTATAAGGATGTGTGTAGCAATTTTTTTACGTAAAAGCATAGATATACTATTACATATATTTGCAGAATATTAAAGTGAAAACATTCATATTATGAATACATACAAGGGAAATTTTCGGTGAAAGTCTTGAATAATATCCAACTTAACAGAGCTCCATTATAAAATAGAATAAAGTACTTAAATTATTGAAGCGCATTAAGGGGCCTTGATGGCTTCCTTTTCGCCTCTCTTGAAATTCACTGAGGAATAATTTTGTTTTTATCGTGGCATGCAACCACGCACTAATTCCTCATGAGTTGAGTGAGTGGGAGTCAGGTAGAGCAGCTCATAATTTCTTCCTGGAGATAGGTAATGCAACAAGAGCAAGGAAATAGGTGGTAGTGGTGTTTGTGGGATATGCACTAAAACACACCAATTTCGTAAGTTTTCATTCATGTGTTGCTTGCCTTGAGTATTTACTTTTACACAGACGAATGTATGCATAATATTACTTAATTGAGGCAAAGTTCCCATTACAAATTGATGTACTACTTTCTAATGACATGTAATATCACTGCCATAGTTTACTTACATGCACGTATTATGTGTTGTATAACTTGTTATACAACTTTCATACGTCAACCTCAAAATTTCTTATTAAAAGTCCGAAATATTACCCCATTCTAAAAATACAACATGCTAAGAATAAACTTGGAGCTACATGATACGATTATATTCATGCAATTTTATTGGTAAAATGGATGAATAACTGCAAAGGATTGAATTTTAATGTTCGTAGAACTCGCACTCGTAGAAAACTTCCAAAAAAAGCTTCATCTCTTTTCAATTACATTAATATTGTGAACACTTAAAGAAACTTCAGTGGGAGTGAAAGGGATTTACTTTTTGTTCATTTTATTGGTATTTAGAGATATTCGTAATCATGTATTTTACTAAAAAACTTAAAATTGAAAAAAAATCCAAAGGGCAAAGCTCTTTTTAAATGAAAGAATGTGTACTAAAGCTCAAGCCTCCAAAGTTAAAGCTACAGATGTTTGACTTTGTAGCTTTGAAGTTTGCTAAAAACACAATAAACTTTTAAGAAACATATTTTGTCCAGAATCTTATTGCTTTTTGTTCGTCATCCATAGTCTACCCATCAGGGAAATCAAGAGAAACGATCGTCTTTTTGTCATGCTTGCTGACGCTGTGAGGGATAAAAAGCCCCATTGAAATGTATTACATTGCAGCATAAAGCCATGCATTAAAATGCTATCTGGCCGTCTTTGTCTAATGACGTTATATCAATGCCCCATTCTTTGCTCAGAAGAGCGCGTAATACTATTTGAATTCTGGGAGAGGAACTTTACCAGTAGGGCAATTGCCCTAATATTCAAGCGATGCGGCATGGTGTCGCACGCATCACACTAACCAAACAAAAAGATATATTATTTGGCTTGTTTCTTGGGCACTGAGTTCAGTGTTATCCCGTCAGCCATAGATACGGGATCTAGTTTCACCAGCGTATTTCTGGCGTTTCCCTGGCGTATATATTGCGTGTAAGTAATACATTTCTTGGGAAATTTCCCAATGTTTTCCTATTCAAGTTTGTTCAGTTCAATTGGTCATTGGTATATTTTTGGGAACATTAGTACATCATCAAATGGTATATTTTGTGCACTGAATAGATTTCTGGCGTTTGTTCCTGTGACAACCTTTTACTGCATTCCTTGTAGTTAGTGGTTAACCATTAGTGGTAAGCGTTACTTTACAATTACGTGTGAAATTTCACAATAAAATGAACACGCATTTCACAATTACGTGAGTTCCTATTATAGTATTTCTTGGTTGGGTTATTACAGTTAAACGGCAATTCCATGTCCCCAGCAACTGCTGGTTACCTCCTCATCAATTGAGATGATGATTATTGCGTTGTATTATGTGGTGGTGAGTTTGTTAAACTGTACCATTAAACCTAACCTTCTGTTGGAATCTGTAATGTAATTACGTTTGATATTAATTGGTTTCTCTGTGCACTATCTATTTTAATATTCCCAGCTCACTTTACCCCGGAACTTCACCCCCGGAACTTTTACCCCGGTAATCTCCACCAGGAAACCTACCGTCATTGGAAACAGCCCAAATGTCACCGCCAGTGTTAGTTTAATTAAACTATAAGTTTATCTTGTACGGGAGTGACAGGCAACTGGTTAAACCAGGTATCTGTCCTCC
>JAQFXM010001076.1:0-36655 GCA_034693345.1 Entomobrya multifasciata | reverse complement strand
AAAGGTTTTCACCAAGATAGAGCATTTCTCTGGAGAAGCTCCGCAGTCAACATATTTGGGTTATAACTCTGAAACAGACACAACTGTTTTGTAAGAAAAAACTTGATTAATTTCATTTGTTAAAACTGCGCTGTAATATTCATGTTTTCATTATGGGTGTTTATAAATTCATGTTAATTTTTATTTTACAGTGCTTAATGAAATGGCAGAGAAGTTACCATTGAAAAGGGTAGTATCGGATACGTTGGAGACTAAGGAAAAGATGGTGTAGGAATTGAAGGACATGTTGTGAAGGATGTCATTTATTGCAGCAACTATAATGGTAAAGCTGTTGTGGCAATTTAGTGTGTTGTTTATGGTTTATAGTACAACTATTTTACATCCAGCTTAGCTTTTTAGGTTGGATATAGTAAAATAGGTACGAACTTTATGGAAATTTTATTGACTTTTCTTTATGATTACCAGTATCTGTAAATTTTTTTAAATATACACATATAAATATACAAAAAAACTACAAAATAACTAAATATACAAAAACACTGTAATATGATTGGTTATACAACAGTGTCATAAAATGTAAGAATTTACTTAATTAAAATTTCAAAATGTATCATTAAAATACGGTTTAGCAGTACTTGACCAACTAAATCCTTTTTACGCATTTCGGTGTAAATTGATGTACTTTAATTGCCTACAACATAAGATAAAAAATTGCCGAAAAAATTGAGACGAATACTTATACTTACCAACTTTCGATTTCATTCACATATAGTACGCGCATTCAATTTATGATTCAAACAGTGCAGGTTAAAATGATAGTTTTGCATTACATTGCATAGGACGCAACCTTCATGTAAAATTGCAAACACCGAAACATGCCATGCCATCCAGACTCGCCATCCTTTGTAACAGAACAAATTGTCACTTTAGTGAAAAGCTCAGAAGACTCATGAATGGAGTATGATAATGAGAAATGACAAAGATTCTAACTGTCATCTCATCAGTTCAGTATCAGTCATAGTCATCAGTGGGAAATGGAGGGTTTTGGGAAAATTTTCCAATGTAATTAAATAGCTTTAAATTTTATAACTACTTTAAAAATGCCACAAGGTAGTGTAGATTTACGGTCTCTTACTTAATAATATCAATTTAAGAAATTGAAGTCGGAAGGTGAGTTATTACGAGATACTAAAAAAGGGTTTCGTGGGACACTGTATTTTATGTCTGCGACAATTAGGTGACAATAAGGTTTTTCGGGAAGGCCGTTTTGCAGTCGTTGACGAGACAAGAATACATTAATTTAGAGCTAAACAGGCGACCTATTCCTGACACCTTTTTCTTTTTACTCCCAACTGGTAAAAAAGCGCTGTTGTGTAAAGGTTCACTGCTATCCATACGATACACACTTCTTCTTTTGAAATTGTCACTTCACCTTCCCATTTGTCTGGATCTTGGTCTCTTGAGCCACCTTCGTAGTCAAAATTGTCATTCCAGTCATTATAATCTGAGGCGGTACCATGGTCTTCATCTTGATCAAAAGGTTCCGCTTTGACGGCAGCTAAATGAATGAAGATAAAAGTACAAAAACCAGTTAATTAAAATTAAAATTTGCAAAGTTTATATTCTAGTTATTACGCAAGGCTAGTACCTTGAATCTCCGTGGAACAAATGGAATTTAACAGCTTTAATGTTGCAGTCCCCACAATGTTCTCAACACAGCACTCTCTCAATTCAATTCCAAACTGTTGAGACCTTTTGGAATGTTTTCCATCTCTTCTGAACTCCAAGATAACTTGTAAGAGTGTCTTAAAATGGGTCCTTAATGCTTTCAGGAGCTCTCCTACAGCTTGCACTGTCCCAGCACAACTCTGACAAATGCACGGAATGGAATGAAATGTTTCCGAACTTTCCGTGTCCATAAAATGTTTCAATTTAATGTCTGGTTGTACGTCATCACTATCACTATCTTTTAGTTTAACCAGCTGAGACATCAGACATCACCCGGTCCCGGTGAGTTTTCATTTCATGAATTGCATTGCAATAGTTTGGTAAATGGTAGGTAATTTTTACTGGGAGTGCGAGTGCAGCATAGCATGCACGAATGTTTCTTGCTTTGTTGGCTTGGCGTGGGTGGGTGGTGAGTTGATGCAGTAAAAGTTGGGAATTTCGGATGCTTGTTTCCAATTTACAATTCTGCGTTAATAGAGTAATGATTTCAGACCCTGTAAAGATTTTGGGTCATGTGTGCATATAGAATGTATGTACAGGTGATATTGATGATGATGATGCAAAAAAATGCGTATTCTAACCGCAACACTTGGATGCATAATAATTATATTTAGGTTTAAGTTAGGTTATTTTGGACGGGGTTGGTGGCTCCAGGGTATATTATGGCCGTAAAGGCTTATATGTGGTCGTGGCCTAGGGCGAAGTTCGTACCTTGAACGAACTAATAAATTAAGTTTATTAGCACATTGCTTTAATAATAGTTAATTATAATTATTATTAAAGCAATGTGCAACTTTATGGTGTGATGGGGGTTCAAACCAAAGAGAAATTAGTATTTTCTCTTTAGTTGTTTCGGTTAGTGACAGTTGAACTATTTGGATCTTTAATATTCGAAAATCCAACTAATTCAACTGCCGACTTACCGAAATCTTTCATGCAGTTGTAGGCATGACCAAAAAACTCTCCACCATTACCATAGCTGCCATTACTATTGCTGTTGCTGCTACTTCCATCCAGGTCATCTGCTGTGGCTGCGGGGTGAGTTGTTGCTTCTGGGAGTCCTCCAAGTCCAACAGGGCAGGGCTCCCTTGAGGGGTCAATTGGGGCATCGTTGGAGAGGAAATTTGCAATGGAGTTTGGGGGGTTGTGGGTAAGGTTATGGGTAATGGGTTTGATGAACGGGGACGGGAAAACACTGATTTATGCTTGTATAGTCTTTGAGCTGGGGATCCGGATGGGATTGCAGGTTGGGTTGGCGGCGTTGGTTGGGTTTTTGGGGTCCTTGATCGGGTTGGGGTGGGGATAAAAACTGAAAAAGGTGAACGGGGATCTGGAGGATGGCGTTGTGGAGGTGGAACTGGTGATGGTGGAGGTGGATGGTAATGGTCGATCATGTGGTGGGGATATGCTGCGGTCACGACAAGCTTTAAAACATTGACGAATATTCATTTCCGGCAGCATATCCCTGTGACCCCTCCACCACTTCCAAACAAAGCGTATAACTTCATAGACGGGGTAAATGGATAGTACAATCAAAATTACTGGTATGATGGTCACTAGTTTGGCAGTATGGGATTGTTCACCTACAAATACAGAAATAAAAGCACTATTTTGGTTATAAATTTTAAAATGCCTAAAAATAAAAATTATGCCAATGTATCCAGGTGTTGTAGTGGGCAAATCTTCTTCATTGGAGCAGTTTTCTGAGAAAAGAAAAATATTTTTTATATATTTTAGCTGTAAATAAAATTAAATATCAGTTATTAAAACTGATAACTCTCCACGTCCCTCCGGGACCAATTACGCTATTTGGGGTTCCAGTCACCTCCACAAGCCGCATGCACTGACTAAATAAATTGCCTGTTACCCAGGCACATCCGTCTCTTGCACATGGAATGCAAGAGGAGTTCTGGAAACTGAAAAAATTCACGGTGTCTAGTACAGAGCTTTAAAAATAGTATTTTATGTAAATATCTCTTATTCAATCCACTTTAGAAAAAACTATTATCATATTCAAACTATACGCATGCGGTTACCTAAATGTACAATTTTTCAGAATTTTCCTATCAAATTTTATTTTTGACCTCAAATTTTATGGCTGATGGGGGCACGTGAAGGTGAAGGGGTATAGCGTATATTGTTCACCTATACCACATCATTAAGATGCAAAAAAACTGAGCATTGGTTCCGGGGCGACGGACGGTCGGACACAGTCAAGTAGGTATATTCTTGATTGGTTTAGTGGGAGGATCTAAGAACTTCTCCCTGGACCTGCTCCGCCTCTTGAAAACATTCGAGTTCTAGACTACTTTGCCTGTAGCTATTTCCTTTCAAAGCTTGTTTTCTAGTTCTAGCTATAATAAGAAAGAAAGAAAATATAAGACTTGGCTTGACATTTGATAACATAATATACAAAATTAATCCACAATTAAAATCAAATTACATAAATCAGGAGTTGAACGGCTAACTCTCTCATCTCGTCCCATCAACTAGTTATCCTCCTTTTTGGACTGACAATGATCGATTTAACTGTATTCGCTTTTACGATTTAACGATCCATAAAGGGGTAATGTGCTTTAGAGCTCCGTCGTTTCCATGTATCTCATGCTGTGGTAGGTTGAGTGCTTAAAGAAAGTAAAAATTGTGAATTAAAATTTTAACTGTTATACCTCAATAACCACAAAATATCAAACAAAATTCATCAAACTTCCTTTGCCTCCAAACAGACATATCATCCATCGCCCCGTCAAAGAGACAACCTCCCCATCTCACGTATTTCCAGCGCTTTAAATGACGACAGTAGAAGTGAGTAGGAGGACGATGAGGATGACCATTCCCGATCCCGTAACGATAAAGAATCTTCCCAAAAAGCATTGCCCAACACTGGTTCACCATCGTCACAGGAAAGGAGGCGGGAGGTGGTGGGGAAGTTTTCCACGAGAGGATGAGAATCCGTTGCTAAAATGCGAGTTGCCACCACTGTCAAGAGATTGCCAGGAATTTCCACCTGATCTTGTGGGATTCAAGGTCCTCTGTGGAATTCAAATGGTCAAAATATACAATTAAAAATAAAACGAGACACAAATTCATTAGTTTGTTAGTAGCGCTACTAATTTTAGTTTGTTCATTAACCTGGCACATTAATTTAAACTCAGGCTTTAGGAATTTAGAAAACGTTTCTTTAAAAAAATTTAAAAGGAATTTCAACTTCAATACTGAACTGCTTGATTTTAAATTCTTCGTCCTCGGGCGCAACTTTTGGTACGACGCCAGAAAAAATGCCATCTACTTCAACCGACGAAATGACCCCTTAGAACTGCAACACTACACATACCACCACCCACAATTTAAGTTCGATGATTGATGGATGGGTGCGTAGTGGATAGTGAGTCTAAGTACACACAACCTTATCCTTGTGATCACTTGTTGATCATTGTTGCTTTGAATATATTCCTTAGAGATACACATACTATATTACAACTTATCAAGGCTGCTGCTCCGCTCTGCACTTATTTCCTTCAGTTTGTCGACTGAAAGTGTAGTAAGCAAGCTGTGGGGCCATTCATCTCTACACTCAACTAGTTTTGATGATGATGATCACATCACAACATCCTTCTCTGAGTTTTCTGTAGTGAGCTTCGTTTAATTTGCCTGCATGCAGAATTTATATTTTTGTGACCTCACTACAACTTATTGCCAGTTAAACCAACCAACTGTTTTGTATGTAGTGGCTTGGCATCAGTGGCATGACATGGCATGCATGTGTGTGGTGATCTGTGTTGATCTCTCTCTGTGACGTTTTTCATCACTAAATTGTTACACGGCTCACTATATGAAATGAAACCTGTACTTTACTTTACTTGCTACATGGTTTTTTTATGAATCCCATGCATTACATACCTTTATCGGCCACACTGATTGTTAATAAACAAGTTGACTACTTTATTACTATTTACTTTACACGAAAGAGAGAGAGATGGACACAATATCATAAATGTGGCCTGGCCTGACTTACTCTCTTGCTTTCAGTTGTCGTTTATTTTGTACGTATGTTTTTACTAATACGACGTATGCAAAGGCATGAACAACCTGATACGCTATTTAAACATACATATATTATCAGATCAGTGGTTTGGTTTAGTCTCTCTGGTGTGGTGAGTCGGTATATTTGTTATATTCACATTTAGAGACATACCTCCATAATTCATTAGTACACACAAAAGCTCATATTATTTTTATCATGGCTAGTTTAACTGACTTATGTACATGTGTACTCTTTTTTTCAAGAGATTCTCTATTCAACAGAGTAAATTATATTCCAAGGTAAGCAGTATTAGTGATGGTATCATTGGGTGACTGTGCAAATGCGTTTTTTCCTTCTCTTATTTTGCTGTGTTGTGTGTACTCCTCCAAAAAATCCGTATCATCTATCCGTGTGTTCCTTAACGTACATCATATCATATCATCGTAGCAAGAGTTGTGTGTTATGTGCAACAAGTGAAAATGGCACAATATCATTTTCTCCAGCAGACTCCTCCAGGAGCAGCCAGTCATCAGGATCTGCCGTAGAAAAATAATGAATGGGGAATAAAGTAAAAAAAAATACTGGAACTCCGGAGGAATGAGTGAAACAATTTTTTGGGTGAAAGAAACAGAAAAAAAGGAGAACGTGTATGCTTTGTGGTCAGTCAGTGTTGTTGTTTTGCCAAAGACGGAATAAACGGTTGAGTGAGATATTTGACATGGACAGGGCTGGACAAAACGTGGTTGCATTGCAAATTTTTTGGAAATAAGAACAAGAACTATTGACTAAAATATTATACTGGAAATATAAGCTGCCTTATAATAACTATGTAATTCCGGATATTATATTGAACCTGAGTTCTGTGGAAAAACAATAAAAAAGTTACGATTGTATATATATATTTCTCTGCTAAAAGTATGCCAATTGTTTGGGTCGGGGTTGGATATAGCAGGAAAAAAATATTCAGTAGCAATTTGCTAAAAATCTGTAAATATACTGTATATAAAAATTAAATTATATTTTGGATGAATTTTATTTATTTTGAAGTGAAATATCATTTATTAGTTTAATAGTGAATTTAGTGTTAAGTGAAAACTGTGATTATATTTAATTCATAAATTATTTAAGTGATATTTGATAGCCTTTTTGATAACTGAATTTTTTAAATACAAGTCATTCATAAAACATAACATAGTTTAATATATTTTATAAATCGAAAGAGTTTATTTGAATAAATATTTTTCTAATGTTCACTAAGCTAGTTTTAGTGGTCAGTGGAAAAGTGACTTGTTTAATTACTTGAGTGAAAAAAACATGGATCCGAATCCTATTTGGAATACCCGTGCTGTGATAGTACATCGGGATGACAATGGATCGTATGGACTTACCCTGTCTGGTGACAACCCTGTCAAAGTGCAGACAGTTAAGAAAGGTGAGTTATTTGAAAAAAACAAGCACATCATTAATCATCATTATTTATGAAAAAGTATTAAGTTAACAGTGCAATAAATAAAAATTCTAAAGAATTACTTTTTGTTCACACGTTTGATTAAACCCAGTTATTAAAAAATTGTAAGCTTTGTTTCGTTTTTAATTACGACAATGTACAACAGTCAATACCATAATTTTATTTAAATGAGGTGAAGGGCCTGATGACTAAGCCTGATAACGTTTTCGTAAAGCCACACACACACATGTAATATGTCATATAATTGGTGCTACTGTAATTAATTCTTGGCGTGAATGAATAATATATGGTAATTGTGTGAATAAAAATGACAAAAGTGCTAAGCTAACATGACATTGAAACGTGATCATAAATGTTACCGTTGATGTTCAGAAAAGTAAAAGGAAAAATTTCCATTTCAAACGTTTGCTTTTTTGAATTAAAAGATTTTTTTTCGCACAGGTGTTGCTATTCATGTATTCTGTTGAAGAGAATATATTATGTGTTTTGTTGTGTAGTTCACATACCACCTTTTCATTCAGTTTATTGTAGAGAGATATTCCTTTTGCTTTGTGAACCGCTGATGATGCTGATGGCTATAATAATGCAATGCAATAAACATTACTCATTGTTGGTTTGCGCGGTTCGTGTGAGACTTTTCTGTGAAAAACAGCAAAAAGGATATTCTGACTATTATGCTCCGTGGAAGTATGCAGGATAAGAACTTTTTCAAAATTATTTATTTGAGCGAAGGTGCAAAAGTTAATTACTATCAAACCGTAATACATTTCTTACTGGGTTTTTTCACGTCAATAAAAGTGCCAAAATGGCCTGTATTACAAAAAAATATCTGACGTAGCGGCTAGGCTCCCTTAAAAACATGCAGTAAAAGTACCTGTGGACGTCCCCATTTTTGTGACGTCAAATGAAGTCTTCTTTTCACATTCAAATTTCAAATCTTTTTTATGATATGTGTGTGGGGAGGGGAAGTGTAAAAAGAAGGGGTAAATAAAATATTAAGGTGTGTGGAATTTCGCAATTGGCAAAAATGAATGAGGAATTCACTCAAGTGCGTAGTTGTTGTGTTTAGCGAGCAGAAATCCTTCCACTTAAAACCCAATCCACCTACATTTTTACATGCTGCATAGTATATACAAAAATACTTGTACTCAAAAATATTCCACCCATCACCCATCCGTTTTTTATTGAACATTAACATATTAGTTTTTGAGTCCGTGTAGCACCTGAAGTCATAAAAAATATTTGCAGTCGCAGTCGCCTGAGTGCACTGTGCCTGTTGAATTTTGATTTATATTTTATATGCAAAATATACATGTGTGCTATGCAATGTGCATGCATGCCTTACTTCCATTTACATACACTGCCACTGCACTCTGTGCTATTGGCCTTAAACCAGAGAATTATCTCTTGAAAAAAATTGTATGCAAAACTTCAATCCTAATCCGTATCGGAAATGTTTAAATACTTTATTTGGTATTTTGCCATATTTCGAGCAAGGTAGTTCAATTAACTGTGCATCTGATTTTGTGAATTTACAAACCAAACCCACGTGTATGTTGGGATTCTCGGTAAGCATGTCGAACAATTTTCACTTTCATCATCATCATGTCAATGATTGATACAATTGACTGTTGTAAACGAACGAGTGATACATGTGTACATAGTCTACTTGTTTTGTTAGCAACCGAGTTGTGCACTTGACCAAGAGCAGATCAAGTTATCAAATTGATTGGATGTATAAGATATACATGTAAATATGCATGTATTAGTCATTTTCTTACAGGTTTCAAACGGTATAGACACATTGCATCTCTTGTAATTTGCAAATCAGTTACATTTTCTCAACATTTTTAACTTGTGTAGTTACTTGTTTCCTTAATCTCACTTTCATGTTTTTGATGTTACTCTTTTTGCAAAATGAAGCTGAAGCCGGCTTATTGGCATTTTTTTCTGTTAAAAAAAAGGTTGATGCATGAGACTGATAAATGATGGGCGGTTTTATTTTGCTGTGATGCGTGTTTTATGTATGCGTAGACAAGTCAAAGTCATATAATCCTCCGAGATGCGATGTGAGAGATGAACAGGTTGTTTGGGTGCCCTTTGACTTGACTTGTTAAATGGTCACTGGCTTTTACTGATTACTATTGGCAAGGAAGATAGCAAACCAAAAAGGGACGACAGAGAAAATATACACACAAGTCATTAGCAACTCTTTTTTATCGATCAATTTTTTTCGAGTATGTATAAAAATCAAAGATTGTGGGAGTAGGCAAGTAGTCTAAGCAGCTTTTTTCTGGTGCTTGATTTAACGATGATGACGACAATGATACATCTTCTTTTTCTGATGATATGATGGGATGTGATGTTGAGATGGATGAAGATGAGAGGACATGACACTCTCTCTTCCATTTTTTATTTATTTATTGAATTGAAATTGTTGTGTGCTCTAATCACTTGTGTAAAAACACATGTTGTGTGAAATAAGTAAGTTATGCACAAATGAACACAGGTGAGATGTCTGTCGACTGTCGAGTTGAGGAACCATTTCGCCAAAAAATCAAGGTCAACTCACAAATACAAACACAGCAATACTTATACAGTTAGTGCTTCTTTTGAGTGTTGAGAGAAGATGATGTTTGTTACACATGTGATTATAATTGGTGATGTGGGATTGATGATGATGATGATGACGAGCAGTGATTAGTAGCAAATTGGCAACATTTGACAGGACAGACGAGAGTGTTCACTTATTAGCACACGGTAGTCAAATATAGTATTAAAAAGAGAGAAGGTGGTGTGGCCCTTCCTTATTTGTTAAAAATATGTCGTAGTTCTGTTGTTTTGTATGTATCTTGGCTTTTTAAGAGTCAAGTGCAAATCAACAAGATTTCATCTCAACATTAAAAAATTACATCTCTCCTTGATTGTTTGCTTATCATTTCAAGTGCATAAATTTTTAATACCACTCAAACCTACTTCACCTTCACATAAATCATAGGGCATTTTATTTTCAAGTAATTAAACATGAATAAAAATATACCAGGGCAGAGGCAGTGAAGAGGCAGAGCTCTCTCATTTTTTCCTTGTTTCTCATTTACAAAAATGTCCTAGTCACCTTGGTTTGGCCTGGCCTGGCCTCAGTCAGTCAGTCCAACACCAGTTTCATGGCCTATCATCCTGTTTTTTTCTGTTGACCAGGTAAAAAATATAAATGAATCTCTGCAACGATAGGCCAGGTAGATAACCTCGTTGTCATCAAATAGAAAGTGTCATTTTGCAAAAATAAAAATGCGGTGCGCTTGCTTTTGTCTAAAAATATGCATATCCTGTTCTTGACACTACTGCTAAAATAAAACTTGCTGCATTTTTGATAAGCCACTATGATATTATTTCGCAATAAATAATGTTGGCTTATTAGCAGTCTTTTGAAAAAGAAACGGGAGTCCTTTTTTGCATTATAGCAGCAGCTGAAGCGACAGATCGCAATATATCATTTACCGTTTTATGTAAAAAGGAATACGATGACTGACAGTTATCCGGTTGAAAACTTGAATTTTAAATAGTCATATGATATGATAGACTCTTTTGTTAGAGAATCATCATTGCAAAAAAATGCACTCATCTCATAAATCCCCCGTGGTCTGGGAATGAAGCAGTCTATTGTTGTTCTCTTCTAAAAACGAATGATTTGAACTGACCTTTAGTGCCCAGACAAGCATTGTTTGAGATTAAAGGTCTCTGTCTGAAAAATTATTAGCGACAATGAAAACCGATTAATGTCTGCTTTGCTCAGTGATAATACTTTGTTGGTGGTCCTATCCAATTCAAAGAGCAAGCAACTGCGAATATGCGAATGCAATGGCCGCAAAAAAAGAAAATCCAACCATTTTAACCACTTGTATGGTATAGTACAGCTATTCATAGTATAAAAATCAATGTTTAGGCATTGATCTCACTTTGTGGTTCATAAATTAATCATTCTCCCCATCCTCGTCATCAGAGTGACGGTGGCGGTGGTACAGAAACAGTACAGTGGTGGTATGGTATGGTATGTTACGAAGATAACGAAATCAGTTCATCAGTAAAAATTTGCAAAGATTAACAAAAAAATGTGGATTTGATTAGTGCGTTTATCCTTTTCAAACATTGCTTTGGGAGCCGTGTGTAGTTAACACGTTTCAAGGTTGCTTGTTGATATATTACTCTAAAACTCTCAGCCAAATATAGCCGAGTAGAATTGCTGGAGAGTTAAGAGTGAAATTCATTTTTATTCAATTGTCTGAATGTTGTGTCGTGATGCTCCATAATAAACTGCAGCGTAAAAATGCACCTTGTAAATTTGCGTATTATGCCTATGACACGACATGACACTGACAACTTATGGCAAAAAAATACTGACAAATTAGCAAAGAATAAAATTTTAATTGTAAATGAGACACGATATGGGGACATGCACATGCGCAAGCTAATTCAGGTGTTTCTAAAAGCAATCCACGACACGATGAACAATTTGTAGCTTTAATTTTTACTCTTGGCCAAAAAAATATTTTCCAAAAAATCAAGAGAAGCGAACATCCGTAATCCTAAATTATCGCTGCGTCCATCCATACCTTATATAAATATGCCCGCGTAGTAAAGCTCTGCTATTCTAAATTTACAACAGTTTTCAAATTTCAACAAGTTTTCAGCAATCAGCAGAACAAGAAGATGAGGTGAATATATCCATATTGAGAGTGGTACATGGTGTACATGCTTTCATACAATATGGTTTTGGTGATGATGATGACGGCAATGACGCAAAACGCCAGTTATACAAGAACAGGTGCATGTACATAACTTTTTTTCAGACTAACACACAGAAGAGCAGGGAGCTGTTGTAATTACTTAAGAGCTAAATGAGTGATATAATGGAATGTTGTGACACTTGGGATAATAATGTGAAAAATATCATATTTACTTGCGACTTGACTGAAACCAGCTATTTCGGTGATGAATGCTGAATACTGCGCCATTGCATTGCAGTTTGTAGCGAAAAAAGAAATTAGCATAAAAAGAAAAAAGAAATATAGATCACCATCTTTTTATGTGGGATTCTTTTGAAAAATGAAGAGAGAATCTGGGCAATTAGATTTAAAAACCAGTCATTTAAGATGATGATGATGGGGCTACAAAATCTCTTAACGAGTTGCTAATGTGTAGGTTTGATTTCTTCTCACGTTGTTGCTCTCATTTTTCTCTTGCAGATGGGGCTGCGGATCGAGCCGGGATAAGGGAAGGAGATATCATCTTAAAGGTATGTTATGAGTTGTTATTGTTTTTTTATGGTTTGCTTGCTGCCAATTTTCATAAGATTTTATTTTTAATGTATGCGCTATTACCTAAATGAAGTTTAATGGCACAGTGCAGTCCAAACTGAATTGTTATGACAAACTATTCGTAATGGTTATGGTTTATTGTCTGGGATTTTTTAGGTGAACGGCAGGCCTGTAGAGGACATGAACCACACAGAAGTAGTCAACTTGATTAAAGGTAAGCATTGGCTATAACTATTTAATTAGCTAATTTCTGCATGTCTACACACGTGCTCGTGTATCTTCAAAAGCTTTCATTTTGCAAAACTCGCTTTGCTGCTTTTTGCAAAGCATTTGGTCGTTTGTAATTATCCAGAAGTTATTTTAATAGCTTTACCCAATTTGCTTACAACAACTTGCTTTTTGCCTCATAGTCATCATATTATTACTTATTTACATTTCATAATTGGCTCATCGACAGTTTATTGGGTAAACTCATATTCTCATATTCACCTGTATACTTATTTTGCGTGACTCGATCCTATTTTTGTGTTCCACAAATTTTTTGCCATTTTTTTCTATTGAAAATAAAATCACTGATTATTCAGAGTGAGTAAAAATTATGAATCATCTCATCAGCACATTGCCATGAACCATGATCAAAGTGCATAGCCATAAAAACGTTACCGGTGAAGGAGGAATAATGACAAACTTAAAAAGAGAAACGACATGATCTTTATGCATAATGCATAAGGAAAAACGTAGGATTCATATTTTATGATTTAATATTTCCTTTTGTGTGTCTCTTTAAGTGTTATATTATAGCGTACTTTATGTATTTTAATGCAGAGTACACAAATAAATGTGTAGAAACCAACCACAACAAGACCTTCAACGATAATTCAGGATGGTGCAAAAATGGCTTGTTTTTGCCATATATAAAAATTTGTGTACCCCACGACCATACCACCACCAACCACCTCCTCCACATTTGTTTGTCTCTTTATCTTGTTCTTCTATGGAACATTTTACTATTGTAATACAAGCAATGAAGAAAGAAAGATCAAACCCGAATCTATGATTATGATTATTGTCTCGTCGTCGCAAAAACGTCCAATGTTTATATATCGTGAATTATGGCATCATCCGTCAAAAATTGTCCGTGGGAATCAAATTTTGTTTAGATAATCTTTCATCTTTTTTCTGTATTCTCCTCTTCAACCAACATCGCCATATTATTATCCTAGCTCATCTCAATCTCATCTCACCCGCTCAAAGTTTATCTTAAAGTTGTTCCAAGAAACGTGGGGTGATAGGCTGTGTGGTATATGGCGAAAATGGTGGTGGTACTGGTACTGCATCCGCGTATTCACGTTTAGATTAGATGTGATGTAAAATATATGACTCATGTTTTTTTCAGCGCACGATGGAAAGATTATCATCTTTTTTTTGCAAAAGTTTGACATGATACGAACATTGATGGAGGATGATTGCATAACAATATAACAGATGGATTCAGTGTGAAGGTGGAGTGAAAAAATGGAGCATTTATGGGTTGCGCACCATGCAGACATAAAATTGTGAGCAGTGACTGAGCATTGTGATAAAAGAGTCGGCGTGTGTGGTGATGGTGTTGAGGATGATGGTAGGGTAGAAATTTCCAAGGAACTTCATGCATTATGGATTTATATGATTATCAAATTATAAAGTTTGATCTAAGGAAAACAATGCAGACGAAAAATTTTCTCTGTAGGAAAACCAATCTGTAATAATAGCTATATTTGAACTTTTTTTGTAAAAAAAAACAGAATTTATTCAATGATCCTTGAGATGCAGTCATACAGATATGATGAGCAAGTATAAAAGTTATAGAAAGTCTTGTTCGAAGATGACACTGATCTTGATACCACCACAAAAATGTAAATCAAATTGTGGGATTCCCAGTTATGAAATAAGAAAAATGATATAACGTGGTGGGAATTGGTTTTGTGGTACCTGAACACATTCTCACGCACAAAAATTGATGCCATATTTAGAAATTTGTCATTTCATTTTCAGGATCCTGATCAATTCTACCTTTCTTTTAATTTCATGTCAACTTTTAGAACATCTTTTTCTTCTTCGATTGCCGCTGTCCACTAACAAGACAAGGGCACTGATTGGTTTTTGTTGTTAGCTTTTTTATTCTTTCAGCAAAAATATTATCTATTGTCCACTCCAAACTTACCGATAAAGACGTAATATGTATCCCAAAAATGTATCCCTAATCAAAAGGCTTGGCCTTTTTGGCTGTCGGCGTCTATTTAGTCGTCACTACTATCACCTACCACAAAAGGCTCATCTTTTTCGCATCAGTTTTATCGACAGCCTGACTGTGACGATGATATCATTATCAGAAAACTTTAACTGTACTATCCATTCACCAAATTTCGATGACTGCTCACTCCCAAAAATGAAACAATGAAGAAAGAGGGCAATAGAGACATTTTCTTTTTTATTCATTTTCAAACAACACTTTAAAGAAAGCAATCATAAAATCATTTAGCTAGAATAATATAATACCTAACGGTGCTCTATAGCACACAGGCATCAACAATGACATGACAAGCGCTCCTGCTGCCAGTGCCGTACAAAGAAAAACGCCTGGTTATCTGCCTACCTACTTATATAGCAAAACGAAAATTGAAGAGAATTCAAGATTCAAGAATTTGATAACATTTCTCAAAGAAAAAGGAATGAAATAATAATGGAGTGCATTTAAACCTCAAATTATCATCACATTTAGTGTGCATAATCATCATCATCATTCTCTCAGCAATGAGCGAACCATACCACCGCAGGATCAGATCATAGCAGTCATCTTCATTTCTAACTCTTCTACATCCAACATACCATACCACCATCATCACCGCAAACTTAACAATTGACAATCCCATTTTATTGCTTTGCTCCAGAAAAAGAGTTGAATGAGATGTTTACAGAGAGAGACAGAGAATGAGGTGTATACCTATTCATTCGCTATACACACGATTTTTGAAATGTGCCTAATAACAATATCATCACCGTAATCCTCATCTGATAGCAGTAAATTGCACTGTCGCGACTTTTATGGTAAGGGAAAGGGGTAAGCGACGCATTCATACATGTGTGTGTATTACAATTGCATTTTGACTTTATACAGTGAGTGTATACACACTTATCGTTGTCAAAGACAAAGATCTTTTTTTACCGCAACACTCAACGGAAAATAAAAGACATGGCAATACCACAGAAAAAAACATAAGATTCCATTTAAAATGTCGCTGAGTCAAAGAAATATGTAATGGAAATATGTCATTACTGCGATGATCTTGATGATGATGATGACTATCAAGATTGAGTTTTGGATTATAAAATAATAAAAAGTGAGGCAATCAATTCTACGCAATACCAAAGACTTATTCAAGGTTTATCCACTGGTTTGAATAATTGTTGATATAGTAATGATATGAAAAATGAATATTCATGCTCAAATGCGGCACACAGTAAAACCGCCTTACACTAGAATTAATTTGATTGAAGTAAAGCGTGTGATGATGATTGAGTAAAATGAAGGAAAATTCTGTAATGAATGAATGAACCAAGATGATTTGATGCTGGGAGCTGGGTCAAATAATACAAAATACAACATACTTAATTTCAAATGATATCACACGACTTCTTGACAAATAAAAAAGAACTAACAACAAAACCAAATCAAATATGAAAAGTGACATGAAAAAAATTCTAATTTATTGCATTACGTACGTTTATGGTAATAAAGAGGAAAGATTTTATACCTTGAGGACAAGACATGATTGTATGGAGAGTGGAAGTGGAAGGGTGATGTTGATGTTGCTTTTAAAAATTTACATATGAGGATTTGTCATGAAGTCGTGGTGATGATGATGACAACGCTTTTAATGAAATGAGCCAAAAGTAATCAAGACAGATCAAAAAAGTGGAAAACGAGAACAGAACAGACTTTATGGCTCGTGCAGTTAACAACAAAAGTGAAATAATAAAAAATGGAAAATGAAATGCTCCCTTCAATAATTTTGTTTAGCAACATGGTGCAAACATGCGTGTAAGTTGTCCCCATCCTCATCATCATTTGCCCTTTCTGCTCTTAATATTGTAATAACCTAGTTTCCATACAACAAGCGGAATAAAAGTGTATAGTGCGTGGGTGGATAAATATGTAAAAGTGTGATAGGATTGGGACTCCTGCGTACCCCGAGGAAACGTTCAAAACCAAGCCAAGCAAAACAAGCTTACATCCTTTTCTTTTCGCATCTGTTGGTTGATTAGTTAATAGTACTCTTCTTATCTAAGTTGTTACATTGCATATTGCATTGATGCACAAATCTAGAAATCTCCCTACTTGTCATATCAGATCAAATCGAAACAAAATATAAATTATTTATGTAGAGTAAGCATATAATTTTATACCATATCTGTATATTCCACACATGTTTTTTTTCTCGGAAATGTTGAGAAGTTGAAGCAATTGCGTTGGTGGATGAAATAAGATGGGGAGTTGACCTCTTCATTTTACAAGTCCCATTAATTAAGCAATACATGCCAGAGATAAAGAAGATATGGATGAGCAGAGTGCTTTTTTATGGTTGGATGGATCCAACACAGTACAATCTCACTAATTTTATGCGCGTATAATCAACGTAAAAGTGGAATTATCATAATTATTGCTGGTACCAGTTGCTACAACATGTACTTTATATATTGATAATGATCGTTATCATTTTCAGGATAATAGCTCACATTTCATAATAACAACCTTAAATACACCCGTTGTAGTGTATACTATGCGTGTGGAATGAGAAACTGTGACAGTTGTTCAGATTCATTAGACTTATTTGCTTCTCTCTCTCTTCCTCATATTCATTTCCTTCCTTGTGTACATTTGATACTCTAGAGCAATGCTAGAAAAGTAGTGAGATGTGAAGTGAATATGACACGAGTCACTAAACTAAGCTGAACTCATCTTCCTCAATTGAAACTTTTGTGTTTTGTTACATTACTTGATTGTGTCCACTGATAAAAATATTTTGAAGAGAGGGAGTACGTGCCATTTTGTATGGATTTTTGTTGTGAATTGTCCACAGGCTATTTGAAATGATACGTTGGTTAAAAACGAAAAGAGGCTTTTATTTTATATCGTCTAAATAGCGGATTCTCCTATTAAATCTGAAACGGAAAGGATGCACAAGCACAGTATTTTCCGGCTTGGAAAATTGGAGAGATACTTCCAAATGATAAAATTAGTGTTACAGTAACAGTGCATTTGGTTGGATGCAACTATATATTTTAGGGAAGTAGAAGATTCTAAAAATCTGTTAGTACTGCTGGAGAGGAAGTGGAGTGCATCATATCATATCCAGCAATGAGACAGAATGTTTAACTCTATCAGCCACCCATTTCAATTTTTTAACCCTCTTGTGATTTTTTCCCTGTGTATGAGCACTTCATTTCAATGAGTTGCAGAGTAAGTAGACCGCAAAAGTGCAAAACAAGTATATAAAAAGGAATGAGATTCAAAAGTGGTTTCATTTCAATTTCCAAAAACCTCCATGTGGAATATATGGACCATGGATGGAAGTTTATGGATATGGATGTTCTTGATGCTAGTTCCTGTACAACCAAAAATGGATACAAAAAAGCAATAAGGCAACATCATCATTTTGTAGTCGATGCACTCCTCCTTGCACTCAGGCTCTCTTCAGTCGACGACGACTCTTCTTCTGCTTGAATGACAATTAATGACACACAGGTCATATCAATAAACATTGGGAACTGCTTGTGAACAAGTTACATTTTTGGTATGATAATAACATAAGCCACCAACTTACGCAACTCAATTTTGTTTAAAAAAGTAGCACACAGAGAGAAAAAAATCACTTTTTGTTCTTATTATGGCATTCTTCTTCCTTCCTTCCGTTTTTATTTTTATTTCTACCCTTTTATGTTTCTCTATTTGCTATGTGATGTGCGCAGTATTACAATGCATAACTTCATGTTTTGGTGCTCCATTCATATCCATTAAACAAAATAGGTATATTCCTATTCCTGCTGAGATGCACATATAAAAATATCTGGACTCACTTTTCCTCTATGATTTTTAGTATGCTCTGCAGTATAATAATAGAAGATAAGAGATCTAAATTTATGTTGGGCTGCAGCACTTATGGTAAATCAGAAAAGGTTTTTGTGTTTCTGATGGCGATGGCGATGAAAGAGGGTGGAAGGGATGGAATGGACAGACGGTGTGGAATGAAAAGGGAGTAGTATATATGGACATACAGAGTATATAGAATGGTGATATGAGTCGTTGTATATAAAACTAACATAAATAGTAATTTAGTCCGTCTCCTGTATTTTTTTCTGTTTTAAATGTACTCACTACACAAATTGTTCTGTGTAGAAGGATATCCATGTACATGTTTACATTTTGTTGCTAGATAGATGAAAATATATAAATGTGGGAATGCGTATGGTTTGGTATATTGCCTCTAATAACGAATGATTAGCAAACACACACGCATACTAAACATTGGATTGTACATAAGTTCATATCTATTAACACATGACATATTGGAAAAACCAATCTAGCTTTGATCTCATGATGATTTTTGATGTTAGAGAAGAGCAACAAACAGCCTACACTCACGTACAATATCTCAAAACATTTCGTCCTCATGATCATGTGTGTGTCCAAAACTGTCTGTTTCAAAATATGTATAGAGTGCGTGAGTGGTGGCAGTAGTGGTGTCAGTTTAACTTAATACGTGTCTTGTTCATTCAGTTTACCTCTGAATTGGACAGACAGACGGACATGCTGACCAGATACAGACGAGCATTTGATGAACTTGTTCGTGAAAAAAGGACATAAATTGGATAATTTAATATGCTTCATAATGTATGCATAAGTAAAACATGAAGGAAAGGTACATATATATCAACAATATTTTTCAAAGAAAACTCATGCATACCAAAAATACACAAAAAATTGTTCCGTGAAACTTTCCATGATTATTTAGGAGCACGGTAGCATGGAATTCAAAAAATAGAGAGAGAAGACCAGAGTTCATGGAGGCCCTTTTACATTAATAGTGAGATGCATAATGTATGATGATGAATCTGGGTTGGCGTTACTCTGCCGGCACTACTCGCTTGGCAGCAATAGTGACTCTCAATTTTCATTTATGATTTCCTCTGTGGACACCATCTCTCCAATTTTCATATTACATGTTCATAATATAAAGAATACAGACAGTAATGTTTCCAACTGTTAAAGTAGCAAGTAGCCTCAATACTGCTAGCAACAGCAACAATAAAAGAGTGAGGAGAGAAGAGAACAGTTTCTTTCTTTCAATGAAAATTGAACGTAGAAAAAAGAGAGAGAATGATGGAACATGGCTGTTTTCTTCCATGCCTTATTTTATTCATGCTCCCTAATGTGTACTTGGCATGACAGCCTGCTGGATATATAATGTACGTACCTATATATCTGTTTTGTTGTTGTTTTCAATTCACTAAAAACATACTACGCAACAACGCAACTTACAGATCTGATTTCCGTGTACAACTCAAAAAAAAATCCCAACGAGAGTGAATCTGTTTTACTTTTTTGTAGGACAGACAGGGAAAGAAAACGTGTGTGCACGTATAAAACGTAGATATTTTTTTGGAGCAGGGCTATCGCTCTGTTGTTATGCTTTGTGTGTACCAACCAGAATTGGTCGTGGTTAAAATGTTGAAGGGGTTCCTTTTTCATAGCTTTCATTCTCTTTCATCTATACTCACTACTCACATATAACTTGTCTTCCTTGTTCTCCGTTTTGTGTGGTAAGCAGTTTATGTCACTGGGTTGCCTTTGTTTCATAACAGCTTGTTCGTAGAAAAGAACTACTTGCATGGTCTCTGAAAAAATTTCAGTCATTCCACTCCAGGTCTTGTGTCGTGTCTAGCCAGAGAGACGAGAATGTATGATGATCATGGTATCATGGATCCAGTGATCTTATTCTCCATTGACACAGTAGTCAACAGAAAAGTCACCTAACACCATCTCGCTTTTAATATAAAGAAAAATCAGTTTCTGTTCTTCTGCGTGTACTGGTTTTTCAGAGAAGAGGAAAAAGTAAAAGGAAAAGTGTGTATGTGTTTGTGTGTGAGTAATGCAATCAAACTAAGTCAGCGTTTATAAGAGAGATCACCACCACCACACAGAACAAAAGTGACTCTTGTATTTATTTCTTTTTTTCCTGGTGACCCGACCCGGCTCGGCTCCATCTGCCAGCCAACAAGACACAAATTCTTTATCCTTTCGGAATAAAGTTATAATATTCACGTCACCGACTTATTCGTTTCCATTCATGCAAGTAGAGTATATAGTAGGCCATGTGGTGTGATATGCTAGTGATTACGATGGTGGTATATGGCATGATGGTTTAGTCCATTTTTCGGAATCGGAGGAAGAAGCAGTAGGAAAAAAGGGAGAAAATAAACTGGTGCAGTATTTCTCAGCGAAAAAGAGAGAGAAGATTATCATAATAATTCTCCTCTTGTGTGACTGTGTGATGTGAGCTGTGTGAGTGAAGAGTTTTGTGTGTGCTGATTAGGGAACTGGCACACATGTTCACTCATTATTAGCTTGCTTGTCTAAATAACCCAAAAAAATCTAACTCTTCTCTCTGACTGACTTGAGTAATGTACACAAAACAGGAATAAAAATGAGACTATAATTTTTTTGTGGATGGATGTAAGTAAGGTAGGTAAAGAGATATATTTGTGTATGTGCTCCAGTTTTTCTCCTTCCTTCCTTCTTTGTTAAGTCGAGTGTGTATGTTTACGTAAGTGTGTATTTTTTGTCATGTGTTCCAATATTTGCTCCACATGATTACTTGACAATGATGTCGATTACTCTTCTAGGAAAACAAAAATATTACACTACACTAAATAGTGTAGTACAATTATATTATAGTTCAATGTTCGTATGATTATATTACATGGCAGTTGCGCTAGTGCAGTGAAATAACAAAAGTGAAAGATGAGAGAAAAATATATAAAGAAAACAATGCGTTCTGTAAACGAAGAGAAATATAAATGTGTTTACAGAAATATCAAAATTGTAATCTGATTGATTTGTTTGCACTTGTTTCTTAAAATATACACTTTTATTTGCCATGCAAGTATCAGATTGGACTTCGACTTGATGGACAACAAGGGTGAAAATCCAAACTCCATTCTAATGGTAATAAGAAGAGATGTAGAATTTTTTCATGCCATGTGTGCATTAGTGAATGTTCGGTGCGTGAATGTGGATGTAAGGCGATCTATTTTTCGGAGATTTGCACAAATTTTCTGATAAACTAAAAACATAACACGAGAAAGAAAAAAACGAGGCAATTACCACATTTCTCGTAGTCAGCCAACCGTATTTTATAACTTTTTTGAAGCTTGAAGCAAAAAAACTGCAGTACAACATTCTTGGACGTAAGTAAAAACGGGATTATTTTTTTGTATTCAATTCTACCAAAAACTTCAAGCTGCTGGGATTTTCCCTCAAAAATCTAGTTAGCCCTGTCTACTTTTATTAAGTTTCATATAAAAATAAAATATTTTGGCTTAAGTAACAAATGAGAAGGGAAAGTATGTATTTTTTCAATCGTAAATAATATCAATACCAAATCATCTTCCTTGCACAACAGTTCAATCAGGTTCGTTATGTAACTATTGTTGCCATTCTTCAACCCAAATAGAAAAGCAAAGGAATAAATTGGATTTTTTTTTCTTTTTAAAGTCTGTTAAATAAATTACCCTGATTGGCTTTACTTTCATGCTAGTCATCTCACATCACATCATCAAATCAGGTTCAAAGTCTTTTCAAGTAAACAAGAATTTACAAGAGGCCATGCATGTTCCATGTCAATAGCGTATACACCATGCATGCAATGCATCATTTACAAGCACACTTCCTACTTATAAGTCTGTTTCCTCCATTTTCCAGGAAGAATCAAAACACGGGTTTTCACTTGGAGTTATCAACACATTTTTGTGTACAAAACACAACGGTAAAAAGCTAGTATGTTGACGTGTGTAGAAAAAATATAACCGAAAATGAAGAAAAACCGGGTGTGTTCTGTTGTTTTTGTTGTTATTGTTTTATTCCCTGTCAGAGAGTGGAGGATTTACTTCTTCCTTTCTCCTTTCACTTTTCATCATATTTTTCATGAATAAACATAACGCAGCATGGCATGGGAAATTGGATGTGTACGTGCTAAGGTGTGTAAAAAGCTTCCTAATGTAAATTGATTTGCTTAGACATTTTCCGAACAATAACCTTTTCCCATGTATTCTTCTTTTCTACTTCCTCATACGCATATGATCCGAATATATCACCAATATAAATTTTTTGGAACATTGTATTTGTTTTTATAAAAGAAAAGCCTTTTACTTTACTAACGCGGAGGTTGAAAATTGCCTACCATAAATATTCAAAGATGATGGTACGGTACATCAGAGTAAGTATGTAAACATGTATACATGACAGAAGTGGACGGTTTTTATAGCAAAATTATCGTTATTTGTTTATTTATATGCAAACAAGGTGGTGGTGGTGGTTATTCACTTTTTAGAATTTTGACCCTGCAGCACTGATTTCCTGTTGACTGTAAACGGTAAAAAAGATTATGCTGCTGAATGAGTGAGACTTGCTGAGAGAAGTTGTAAATTATTCAAGAAGTAAGAAAAAAGAACAAAAATCCATTTTAGCTCCGATCGTCATTATCATCATCATCATCGTCAACAATATCCCATTATTATACCTTTTCCATTTAGTCCCACAATCTCTTAAGTTCATAAAATGTTGCTGCTTGACTGTGACTGTACGATAGAATAGCGCGCACAGCAGCACAAGTTATCACACTTTTCATTTTTCATGTAAGTTCAATGTCATCGTCTTACAAAACCAAAAGGTATATATTTATTGTGTATAACCATAATTTTTTGTACCATGCCACGACGAACGACGACGATACTTTGCACAGAACACTACGATATGTCATGACTGTTTATAGAATTCCATGCATAATAAATTAGGTGTATTAATAATAATGCCCAAGACCAAAAAGGTGCAAAAGTATCCCTACTTCCTTAATATACACACATATTAAGACCATTTCTACAAAGTTTCCCTTTCGGAATATAAAATGCTTTGTTTAGTATACTAATTCCTGTAAAGAGAGAGATAAGAGATACAATCTTATTTTTGAGTTTGGATAACCGTGAATTTCATATGCAAGTTCATGCACACCACACGGCAAACGGACGGAACGCCAATCGAAGCGTAAAGAAAGGTGAAGGAATTCATGTACTTTTCCGTATTTTTGCGTAAATAGAGAATAGAAACAACCAATATGTATGTGAACTGGCAGCAAATAGCTTTTTAAACCGAACCGCTTTGCTAGTACCGGTACCACTGTACCACCTACAACTCTAGCTATTTCAACATTCATCATCCTCACTTTCATAAAAGCCAACGGTAAGACAATAAAATTTGATAATAAATTATGATAAGCCTTCTCACTCTTACATTCTGCACAGCTGTTGTAGTCCAGTAGCAGAGTAGGATATTACCAGAACCAGAACTCACAAGTCAAAGCCAGTTTCAAATTATGGCTTATCTGATTCTGATACTGTCAGAAAAGGTAATGGCAACATGGCAAGTGTAGGAAAATACATACATGTGAACTTGAATTACTTTGGCATGCACACAGGTAATGCTATGCAGTGAAGCAATTAGTGAAAATACATTTTTAATAAGAAAGGGATAAAGGTAAAAACGTACATAGCAGCAGGTAGTAGACAACTGGCTATTGTCACCATGAATCATAATCCATCCAGACTGAAACATGCCAACAGCGTTGGTCGAGTTGAGATGAGAGTAAAATTATTTCTAGCAACCGGACCGGGAATAGCCAGATTATTCCTTTTCCTGTTCTGAAATTATTATTGCTGTTGAAATGGAATATCATGCAAAATAGCCCATGAGAAAAAAGAAGAGTGTAAGTAAAACTGCTATCGTAAAAAAAGAAACACATGCAGGAAAAGACCGATAAAGATGATGACGGTGACGACAACGACGAAAGAAAAACCTGAAGAGGAAAATACGTGATCGTCGTGAGTAAAGGATCATTGACTACATATTCTACACTATAACTTTTGTGTAAATGTGTGTACAGAATTTTTATTCAGTTCTTCCCTAAAAATCAAGATGTGCACCAAGAAAGAAATATGGATGAGTGCTTCCATGTACCCATAGAACAGGATGTATACAACGTGCACTTTGTTGACTATTTAAACTACATACTTTGGTATTTTAAAATGAGTCTCTAATTTACATCCTCATCATCTCATCCACTTGAGCAAAGTATGTACCTACTTGGATGATGGTGAATGATGACTATGCAATGGTAAAAGAGGAATTAGAGAGAAGCAGAAGAAGAAGGACTTGAAGAACTTGTTACATACTTCTCTCTCTCTCCCACCGTTTTTCTATACAGTGAACTGGTGCGGAAGTACCTTCTTTTTCATTTTACTCAACACATTCATTGAAAATATTTTTTCTGTAAGAAAAAAACGCATCCGTAAAAAATTGTTTGTATGTGAATGTCTGATATAAAAACACCGAACTACACCGCCGCCGTCTTTTGATGATCATGATGGTTGATGGTGTAGCTTGCTGTGCTGTGATTACTATGCTATTATACTACTGCCATACACAATGCAATATGCCTTCTCTCTTTTTTTTTAACAATGTACCTTTACGGAATGATGAACATACAAAAAAATGTACAATAATAGTAATAAAAGATGGAAAGAAAGGAAAAATTTCATTCTTTCCCTTTTTCAAGTGGTCATTTCTTCAAAAAATGATGGGCTTGATGAAAGAAGGGGAGAATCAAAATTACACTCTTTGCTTGAAATTTTTTCCTACTGCTGAATGGAATGGCAATATGGCATGCTTGTCTTGTCATACTCAACAAACTTACATTGCATAGTTTTGTTTGAATCAACAAGCTCTATGTTAAACGTGTGTAGTATTTTAGGGTTTTAAAGTGCACTAGAGCTGCAATATAAAAATGCACCTATTCCAACAAACTCATCCACGATCTTGGTTAAGATAATGATGATCTCTCTCTCTCTCTGTCTCTATCTTGCTATAAGGATGGATAACCCTTTCTTCATGTTTTGTCTGTCGATCGACATATATCGCCTGCTGTCTGTCTGATCTCTTCGTATCATTATTTTATAATACTACATACTTATCTTAATATTACTTGGTGGCTTTAGCTTTGGATTTTCTTCTTATCCATTTTTCTCTTTCTTTCTTCGTTCGTAATCTCAAACCACTACTGGTTTGGTTTTAACGTGTCATCATCATGGAAGGGTTGTGTGGTGTTAGTGTTGTCTGCTCTCTTATGAATATTACCGTGCCAAAAGATATTCGATTCAAAATTCAACAACTTTTAAATCCAATCTTCTAAAATGCACAGACTTGACTGCCAAAGAACGAACCAACGCTGCAGCTCACTCACTGATAATCCAACATTGAAAACTTCAAAGTTGTATATTTACAAAACATGCATAGAGCCTCCCCAGACACGTTCAGACGTTCGTTCGGCAACATACACAAAAATGATTAAACCAAAAGGAAACATTACGTGGTGCATTTTCTCATCACATACCATACCATCATCATCATGCCATGTTGTATAATGTACATACATTATATACATACATGACCAAATATAAACATATGTACATATCCACATGTCGTTACTTTGTTCATTTAGACAGTATTTTACACAGGAGAGCTATAGGAGTGGGAAGATTCACAGAAAAAATGTTCTGAAGCGATGTAATGCATATTATGATACTGATGATGATCATGATGACTGTGATCATGATGATGGGGTTGCTTTTGTTGAGGTGAATGTTGTTGCTGGTGGTGGTATGCTAGTCTCGAAGAACAAGAAAACTTGAAAATCCTTTTTTTCTTGTCAGTGTGCTTCTCCGTATTCTCGTGGATAGACAAGGGAAAAAAAGAGTGAAGAAAGGTGTTGATGACTTTTCGTCTATAAAATGCATATAGACACGCATTCTTCACCTTCTCCAATCATTATTGATAGACAATTAACAATTTTCATAAGTTCACCTGCTACAGCAAAAAAGATCGATTCGATTTATAAAAGAAACCGAAAGAAAATGAAGTTTTTCAAGTTGCCTTAATATAAAAAATTTGTTGTTAGTTTGGTAGTAGTAATAACAGTTTTTATTATTAAAACAATCATTAAAAAGTGTAATTGTTTTAGAGAAGGATTGACTGACTGATTGTTGTGCAAGTAGATGCAGATTGAGTGAGGGACTCTCCACTGGGTACACTTGCTCGCTTGCTTCTCGTTTTTCATTGTTTGCTTATTGTTATAATAGTGTCGTGTGTGTATCTGGTTTTTATAGTAAATCACTTTTTCAAAAATACAAGTTTTTTCTTCTTCTGGTGTTGATGAATGGATCTTTTTCTTCTGGGAGACCAACAAGTTTATACTGTACTGCACACTGTGCTTTTTGTGACGACAGCAATTACTTTGCATAGCATCATTATTATCCTTGTTGATTTGTTGGATGTACAGAGAGGAGGATAGTGAAGGAGATTTTTCAGTTTTCACTGACATTCAAATTTATCTAATAGTTTTTTTGTTCATTCATTCCAAGTGAGTAATTTTTACTGCTTTTATTGGATCTATAAAACAGGAATGTTGATTGTATTAACGAAAAAAAGAGAGACTTGTTGCATGTGTGCGCGTAAACAAAGTATTCAAAAAGACCGTTGGTTCATGAATGAATATTTTTGTACTGTTGCCTGTGCTGCAAAAAATTTAAGTTTACGTATTTTTTTGCTGACGTGAATGGCAGCTAGCTGGTTGTAGTAATAACAGCAGCAGAAGTGATTATTGACTTTTCGCGATCAAGATGAAGAATTGTATTATTGGTGTGGCGTCGGTATGATTGACCGATGATCTGACTATCTGTCAGTTGTTGTCTAAAAAAAGTTGTAGCTACAACTGAACTTGGTTTTTTGGTTGGTTGCTGTAAGAATACGAACATACAAATAATATAATCTTGTTTTCTAAAAGTTGATTGTTAAAAAATATAGCCATACCACGCATACCATCATAGGTACATATTATGTATGCAGCTAGTAAACGAAACAAAGAAAAGAAGTGGAGGAGATCATCTTGAAAAAAATTGAATGTTATCTCTCTGAGTGCTGAGCTGAGCTAAAAGAGAAATAACTGTGCAAGAAGAGGCGAAATGAAATGAACTTGATTTTTCCTACTTGTTTCAGAGATCCTCCGTAGTTTCTGAACAAAAAGCAATATGTTGTTGTTACACTGCCATTGCTTCTAGAAAAATATATTCTTGAGTATATTTTCTTTCCGCATTTTTTACATACGTACAAAATTTTGCTTGTACTTGTATAAAACGAGCAAATATATTTTCAAATAACATCATCACAGCAGTGGGTAAATTTAACATGACTTTGGCAATCAAAAAATTCTAATCCTTTAACGTTTTTGCGGTTTTTATTCAATCTGGCCAAAGAGGCATCTTCATTTCATCAGCATCAGCATCATCAACGTGAACATCGCATTAAAATTCCTGGTGCGTTGTTCATCGTGTTTCCGTGTTCAATTCAAAACCGTCAATAAATACACACGAATGTTTTCAATTTCAATATCAAAACTTCCAAGTTTACAAGGGAAAAAAGTGATCTTGAGAATGCAAACAAAGTAATTTACTTGTCAAGAACAAAATTTGGACAGTATATGTAATGTACCTATTGTGATGTCAGGTGACGATAAAAATAATTGGGCGGATCTCTTTTCTCTCTTTAAAAGTATTAAATGAACATGCCAAAAAATTCAAGTGTTAATTCCATAATTGAACATTCAAGGAAATTGTAGTTGAAATCACGTATCTATTTACATTCAGCTGTTTCAAACCTTTTGAAGTGACAATCCAACGTGTACGTGGTGATTGTAATGCATGCTTTTCAACAAAAGCGCAACTGAAAAATGCATAATTTGTTTTAAAGAAACGGTGAGATAATGATGACGCAACTTGCATAAAATTTCGATGAAGAACGTGACAAATTCCGTATAATTCCCATTTTCCCACTCAAATATATAAGCAGTGCAAGTGCGGTGCAACAAGAGATTCAAAATGCAGAATTAGCAAAAACATTGAAACAATTTTAAAGCTTTAAAGATGCACTTTAAAATATAAATATTGCAACAAAAATAACATAAAATTCAGATTAAGAGTGCCAGAGAGCCCAGGGAGATCAGCGAAACTTCATCGTATGCATTTCTCTGTTTCGCCGCGGTGCGCTCGCTGATGCAAAAGAAAAAGTTTTTCAAAGTCAGCCTTGTGACATAAAACATTATTATTGTATGTGACTTCACTTGTGTCGTATCAAGTTTATTTTTTCTCCAAAGTGAACAAATAGAAGCTTTTAAAACCTTCCAAGAACTTGATAGTTGGTGATGGTCTCATCCTCCAAGAATCAAGAACACTAAAATTGTAACTCGAGTGGGGTGAGATACGATATGTGATCTTGTGTGCATCAAAAATAATCCATTACACAGATAAAGTCACGAGCATCAACATACGAGCTAGTAAAAATTGGCCGGATGTAAAACGACCAGTCAGTCGCCATGTTTTATTTGTGAAGCAACTGTAAAAATAGCATACAGAACCAAACCACGTTTTTCCATTCAACTGCAAAAACGCGTGAGTGAGCGATGAATAGTGCATGGATCAAAAATCATGTAACTCATTTTGAGAAATATACAAACTGATCATTTCGTTTGATACTATTTTCCTTGTTGTCTCGATCTTATAGAAAAAATAATATCAAGAAAACTATATTTACATGTTTGACATCATGAAATGAATGACATTCAAGTTTTCTTGGGACCTTGCCTTGATCTACGTTACTTGACTTCTAAGAAGTTTTTTGGAGGAAAATGAAAAGAATGTAATTTTGTTTGCAAAGTGCTTAAAGTAAATAAAAAACTCAGCAGTAGAGGAGATTAAGGTCACCGAAAAATAAATGGCGAATATTTTATTTGCGACTTTTGCTCCACTGCTGCGTTGCTGCTGTGGCTAGTCAAGTCAGTGTCACAAGGAGAAGGAGACACAAGCGAATTGCACTCCCTGCTATTGAAATCCCACTGACAAATGCACTTTTTTATTTCCCATCATCATCACCACACAACTTAATTTACTTGTGTAATTTTTGCTTCAACTCCATTTCGTGGTTTGGTTTCGTGATACATAATTTTGAGAAATAAAAATGTAAGTTTGTAGAGTAGTTGCATTAGCCATTATAATAGTAATTTATACATACATAGTTTTCGGATGATACAATTCGCCTTGTCGGTATACTTGCTCATTTGATGTGATCTTGGTGCTCCTTACACAAAAAAAACAATCATGCACACGCTACAAGTTTAGTAGAAAGACCTTAATGAATGAGACGGCGAAATGAAATGAAGAAGGAATTATAAAGTTAAGCACTTGTTGTTTCGTAATCTTTTTTCTCTTGGGCATGTCAACATTTGTACATGCACAATATAGTACGAGAGAAAATCCCACTCGACAGAATATATATTCTGTCATCATCTTCGTCACTCATTGCCAATTATTCTTACAAAGCGGATCATGTCCTCCTAGAGTAGTCTTTATTTTATGAGAAGAGATTTTTAGACGCGACGCGACGAAAAGCGAACTTCAACTTTTGCTTGTGATCTCTGTGTACTGTATTGGGTCGGTCGGTACAATGTTCTGGGTACAAAGAATATTTTTAAAATGATAACTAGGTCGGTCATAGGATAATCTTTCAAATACAGATAGTCAGGCCAGGAACTTTAAGAGAGAGAAAAAAAAGGACGAAAGAAAATGATGATCATTCCATCTCGTAATTTTTAATGAGTGTCATAATGACAGATAGAAAAACATGTATGTTTTGTATTTATGGAGCAACATTCTCTTTGTTGAGCTGAATACCAAAGTGATAAGTATTAGTAATAACAGTAAACATTACATGTTGTTCATTTTTTCACGCATTGTTAGCTTTTACTTTACTGTTTTTTGTTTTTAATAATTATATATTTTCGAAACATGGTTATGTGTATACAAAAGTCTATTGCATTGTTGTCATTACTTATGTAGTACAATTACACGCATTACCAAACTATTAAACCAACCGGACCAGATTAAATCAGTTTTCCCAACTTTTTGGTCGACATCGACAATGACAACAACCTCGTAAACTGAATTTGAAATCGAGAAGAAACAAACAAAGAAAAAGATACTCTTTAAAAGTTATATTACATTACTTGTCACGCAATATCTCTTACAAATATTTTGTCCTCGTAATTCCGCCATTATTACGTTATATGACACTTAACATGGCTTGTTTTTACAAAAAAAAATCTGGTCATTCCGTTTACTAAAATTTGATCGTCATTTTTTCAAGTGGTAAACCCATAAAAATCCAAGTATAGTAGATCTTATAGCTTAAAAAATTTGTCACTGTTCCTTTCTTGCGTGTACATAGGTGATTTCAAAATGTTATTTTTTTCTCTACAAAATAAATAAGTTTAAGGAAAAATTGGATCATGTCTGCAAAACATGCAATGCATTAGTATAGTTTATTTTTCAGAATAAATTTAAAATTTTGGGGACGACTATTCTGATATATTCTCTCTGACCTAACCTGCTAGTGTGCCATATAATCAGAGTCACAGTCACAAATTTCCTCTCCTCCTGTGAAAATGCAGCTGCCTAGCCTTTTTTACTAGATTCAAAATGCACACATTACAAAGTATAAAGTCTTATCAAACATGTATACATCCATAAGCATATCGTAATATCATCGTCGTATCGTCATCTCATTTTTTTCTTCTCTCTTTTAATGTTGTTGTGTCTGTCTGCGTGTGGGCGTCATATTTGGCATGAAGAGCTAGCAGATCAGATGAGCAAGTTGGTTGGTTATATTCTATTATTCTAATTCTTATAAAAATGTTTTTCTTGTATTATTCCCCAGTGCATTTTAAACTATAACTTGTTTTTCTGAACGAGCGGCTTGGCCCAACTCGACTTGACTCCTCATGGGTGTAAAATAACAATAACTATGACTCTTCTGATTTTTTCTTGAGTAAAGAGAAAAAACACATGTAAAAACTCACCCAGCAAAACAAATAGCAAATCAAATTTAAAGGATAATAAAACTTAACATATTTCTGTGGAAGTTTGAGTGTTGGATGAATTTTTTGTGGTCATCATCTTTGTAAAGTATAAAGATCACACGTATGTCTAAAGCGACAAAGATGATGATGATGACGATGATTCCAAAAAGTGTGTCGGACCAAAATAAGGAACATGATCATCAGAGACAGCATCTCTCCCTGCATCTTATTACGCCGCCGTGGCAAACTCACTCTGAAGCTATTATTATGCACCCAACTTTTGACAATGATTATGATGACCACTACCATCACAACTGCTGGGATACGTCAGTTTTATCATCCTCAGCATCAAGAAGTGGGATAATTATTATTATGTAAATCAGTGTTTGGGATACAGATTGGATACAAAGAATATATTATTTTTAGGGTTGTGCTAAAATGTGATGAGTGTCAGTTTTATAGGATCCTCACAAAAAATATAAACATTTAAAATATGAAATATTTTTAGCATTTTTACACACCGCACCCGCCCCCAACACAAATCACAAAAGTGAGCGTGACCATTTTTATGTATGTTTTTTGCAAACAGTGTTTGTTTTTACTACAACAGTATTACTTTCAAAGAGCAATTTTTATTGCTACCGAAGAAAAAAAAGTGCAAGCGAAGCGAACAAGACATTCGTCACCATCATAATATTTTTATTATCTACATCATCTCTAGAACAATTTTTTAAAAGCTGCTTTTTAGTAGTTTTTTAAAACAGTGTTTCTTATGATTCATACCAAGATGGGGAGTCACACCGAGGAAAATTCTTCGTCCTCCTCGTCATCATCCTCCAACTCGAAACGGAGTGGGAAAGAGTCTAAGAAAAATAGCAAGAAAAAAGGTAGCCAGCAAAAAGAATGATAACAAAACATTTTAAACAAAACGCCAACACTAACATATAGTATGATATTACATAAGACATGATATATTGGTGATGGAACTTGACATGTTGTGGGATTCACAGAAGAAAAAACGATATATCTTCCATTCTTGATCTTCAGATAAAAAAAATTGTAGTAATAATAGCAATGTATGTTTGGGATTCAATTGGGGTATGTAATACCAAGAGCAAAAATTGTTTTATGTACTGACTAGGTTCTAGGTTGCTCTCCCTTGATAATGATTTGCATTTAATTTTTTTCAAAGTTCATTTTCCCCAGAAAAAATTCCAAGTTTAAACCCTTAATCCGTTGAAAAACGACCCAGGCATGTTCTCCGTAAAATTTATTGCATGAGATGAAAATGTTTGAAAAGGGCAATCGAGAAGAAACATCTCAACTACTGAACTGCAACTGCAAAAATTGTTCATGTTCAATGTTAAGCTTTTGCGATAAAATCGACAATTTAGTATTTCAGTTGGGGTATTAAGTTGGGAGTTTTCATATAAAATACCTATTCTTCGTGCCATTGTCCACTATTCACAGCAATGACGACGACGTCCATTGTTGCCATCATCATCATCATCAGTCAGTGATTATTACTGTTTTTTTTGCTTTTCTGCTTATCCATGTCGGGAAGAGAGAGAAAGACAGATTGAATAACAATAAGATTTTTTGAATGGGCTATTTAATAGCTATCATGTCCATGATGCAATTCAGCAAAATAGAATGGTCCTTGTTTTTCTTTGATTCTTTCTTGTGATTTTGCTTCTGCTGAGGTTAGATTAGGATTTGATGTATGTTCATTTCATGACAAAGAAAAAGAAATTCGCTTGATAAGGAAGAAAAAAATATGTATTTAAATTTTCGCTTGTCTGTTTGCTATTTATCACCACCGCCTTGTGTGAATGTTCCTCACTTGGACGTTTTTTTTGGTTGTTTCAATGATTGTAAATCTTGTTTGATGTTGCCAACTGGTAATTTGAGCCTTTTTGGTATTCATCTATCTCAAATGATGGGAGGATAATGATGCTGATCTGTAAGCTTGGCACTGCCATAAAAAGAATCGAGAAGCCGAGAAGCGAAGCGAGAGATGAAGATTAGATGATATCGCGAAAAAAAGCGCAAAAGGAGGAGGAAGAATACATGCAACTTTAAAAAGTTGTTGCATTTCATTGCAAAACTATAAGATAATTTTTATGTATTGAAATCTTAACGACATTACTTGCGACAACAAAAAAATGTCCTGGTCGTTTTTAAAAAAGTGTACATGTGTATGACCCATCTCACAATCATCAGGTTCATTAAATTAAAGCCAGTTAAAATAGATTTCATGTCTCCTCCTTCTCTTCAGCTTTGTTTGACCCTTTGCTTCATAGTTCAAGTCGGAAGAAATTTTTTTTTTTTTTGATTTTGGTAAATGAACAGAAACGACAAAGAGGAAGAGAGCTCGTTAGCTTTTTAACAAATATCCACATCTTCCTCTCATCTCATTATTACGTGAAATATGTGCATCTAGTCAGAGTCAGAAGCATACATGCTAAACAAATGAAAAGATACGCATATTTTGCCATTTTTTGTATCATTTTGTTCGACAAACTCACAGTTCCTCCTCCGGTTTCCCAAACCCAAACAGGCGGCATGTCACATGGAAAATGATACTCAAGAGTAATTTATTGGCAGCATTTGCAATTGGATTTGAAGGGGCATGAAAAATGTTGTTGATAAATAAAAAATCACATTAGTAATACCACTGCCTACTTTTACTTTCCTATACATTGTATTTTGTTTGCTCAGCTAAAAAAGGATTTTTTAAAAGTGCGTATATTTATTGGCACCCATGTTTATGTACAATTCGGTATTATTATATAAGTATAAAAATTATATAATAATGTGTACCTATATAAAATATTTATCTTTCAAAGATATCAATATCAAATGGTTCACCAACCAGCAGCACAGAAGCAGTTGAATAGTTTTTTGCTGGCTGAAAATTTTGTGGTGGTGGATGTTGGATTGGAAATGGTGCCGTACCGGTGTGGAGCCGGAGCCTTTTTAAAAATTATAAAAAAACATCTGTTCTGTTTTTTGTCTCTGCTATTTTGATACTGTATAATATGTAGTACCATAAAACATCCTCGTGTTCCCCATTATCATAATGCCCTACACACCCAAACCCAAATATGCGTATGTTTATATGTACACAAAAAATAGGTATAAATAGAGAAGAGGGTTAGTGACATTATCTCCTCCACGAAAAAAGGAGAACGAGCCGAGAGAGTTTTGTTTAATCGATTGAATCTCTTCTGTGCATATCTCTGAAACGAATTGCCATCTCGCCCTCTCTTCTTGTTGATATCGCTTCAAACAGTCGTGAGTGCTGTAGTATTTCTATCATCATCATTGCCATATCACATCATATCAATTCCAGAGATTATTGATATCGATAGTTGTAATGATCATCATCATCAGTCAGTAATTTTTTTTCTTCAGCTACTGCTGCGTTTACATGGCTCATCCTTTTTACACACAGGTTTACCAGCAGGATCAGGAGCAGCAGCATTAATATTAAAAATAATGAATGATTCTGATATGATATGATAAAGTGTAAATGAAATGGGGTGGACTAGATTACCGCTTTCTCTGTTTCTTCTGAGCTGTTGCAGTGAATATAGAAAAAAATATGAATTGGGTTTGGTTGGTTGATGTGCGAGGGTGTCGTACTGCAACTGCGAAGTGAAATCAATAATATGATGTCTGATGATGACGATCATGATCTCGCATACCATGTCATGTGCATGTCATGTCTATCCATTACGATAAGGCAATAAATTGATGCAACTTCTTGCCTTTTAAGAGACAAGGAAGGAAATAATAAGACATGCTATAAGTATAATACATGGACAATTTTTTTCTGTGCTAGTCAAAATAATTTTTTTTGGACTAGAACCAGAATTTTGATGTTAGGAAACTTTTGAAAATATTTTTGTTTATGTTCCGGAAATAATAATGGCAGTAGTTGCTCAGGGTGGATGACATGGCCTTGTGAAGAAACGCAATAGTTTTTTATGATTTTTACTCAAAAATCGAAATGATCGCAAATGTAAAATTCATATCATAACTATAAATTGAATGTTCACAAGCTTATCTATTTTTATGTTGTTTTTAAACTGTAGTAATATGAAACGGTGGTGGCATCGCATGGCATGGCGGTCATTCGTTATTATCGTTGCTCATCATTCAAAAAACAAGATAATGTTCCTATTAACCAGTTTTTCATAGCGCACTTACTGTAAATCCCTGCTCCCAATTTCAAATTGCCGTAAAATGTCCCATTCACATATCTTGTATTGATCAATGTGTTTTTTTTCTTTTGAATATTTATGTGCGCACTCACTCACACTTTAGTAATTTTTTGAAATAATGAATGCATGATGCATGCAAGTGCCTAATTTGTGGTGTGTGTTATCAAGGAGAAAATTTATGATGGCCAGGCCACTGCCACAGTCAAAAAGTTATTCTGCTTCCTTTACTACTAATAATTATGGTTGTTTACAAGCATTAAATTGGGCAAATCATGAGGAGAGCACACTATACCATACCACCACTTATTACATCGGAGAAAAAAGCTTTACTTTGACAAGTTTCCAAAAAAGTTGTATCTTTCATCGAAAAACCATTTTTCATTATTAGATACTCGATGAGAGTATCTATTGGTTTTGGTGTGGTTGACTGTATCCCGTCCGTCCATCCGGCCGGCCGGCCGTCCGTCCGTCCGGCCGTCGCCCCGATATCTCGGAAACGGCTGGGAATTTTTGAATTCTGTTTTTTGGAATCGAGCCCTATAGGTCTGACCTCGATTCTA
>JAQFXM010001075.1:0-36655 GCA_034693345.1 Entomobrya multifasciata | reverse complement strand
TTAGCATTACGAACGTGGCGATAATTTTACATAAGGGGGTACCCTTATCTACTATCGCCACATTCGTTAAGTCCGCCCTAATCTACAGACTAGACACTTTTTTTCGTGTCCTTCCGTCGCGTCGTGCCTTGCGAGTACCACTAACAAACTAACAACACTGCCGTAATCCTTATTGGCAGTAGTTTTTGGTTTGGATGAGAGTTGCGACTGAGACATTACGTGGTTGGGTGTAGCGGAATGAAATGAGCTACCGAGTTTAACTGAAACTAGGTGAAAGCTCAAATAAACCCTAAAAATTGTTTTAAAAAAAAGGTCACATTTTTTCTGCTTACTTCCACTTATGCCTTTGTTCTCAGAACCCACAAACCAGAAAAACAACAGTAACGTCACATTTTTTTGTTAGATGATCTAGTCAACTCGGGAGTTAGTCACTGATGATGATGATAGTTGCTTCTGTTTCAGCATTTTTCAGTTCTCACACATCTCCTCACTCACTCTCTGCTTTTAGAAAAAAAATGCGAAGAAATGCTTGCTGATGCTGAGTATATTGCTGATGATGAAGATGTTATGTTTTGCTGTACTTTAAAAATAAGTGGTAAGAGACGCTGGCGCGTCTAGTTGAAGTGGAAAATCGTGTACATTTTCCTTTTTGTTTTTTCTTGTTTGTATATTTTCGAGAACTGAGAGCTCTCAGAACGAAAAGGCTAAATCATTTTACTCTTCTTTTATTATTCAAAGCTTAAAAGAGAAAGTAGTGTTTGAAGTTTATTTGCGATCGACTGCTTCAACTTTGTAATGTACGTTCCTCAACCTAATTGCAGCACACAAATTAAAGGGAAATCCATCATAAGGTTGTTACGTGTACACAAGCATCTAGTTACGAAGTAGTAATCTGAGAGCACTGTTTCACAAGGAAAATTTGTCGTTTGTCTTTGTGGTAGGTTCATACATCATGGATGGTTAAGGTTGGAAGTTTTTTTAAAACATGGTTGTCTCTGGGATCGACGACCTTCTAGTTGCTCTATTCACCTAGCTTAATTGCTAGCAATCGTAATAAATTTTAGAAACATAACAATTTGTAGGCATTTCTGTCAATTACTCTGGTTCTTTAATAACACGAACATGACGACAACACATGCAACACCTTCGGCACGTGTTCTATCACCCTACATTTGATCCCCTGAAAAATAGACAAGAATATTATGTTTTTAGTGTCAAACTTCCGGGTTAATTTACACAAGAGAATAACGATAATATTAACATGTAGACATATATACCTATGTGCTATATGCAATGCATATTTTAAAAAGTTTAAAGCTTCATATCCGCTTTATTTTCAGAGGTTAATGCCAGTTTATGACATAACACAGATGTGCATAAGCTTTTCCCCTGTTTGAAGTATGTATATACTTCTTTCCGTGTTAGTGTGAAACAAGTAAAAAAGATTGTAGTGAATCAGAACTGTTAATGATTAAAAGTAAGACTTCATTGTAAATACAACATACAACACGCGCACACTTTCATATCCAAGCCCAAACACAGAAAATTGAAGGGAAAGAGCGTATAGGAAATGGTATGTGTGGTTAGAGACTTTAGTTAATTAGCCCCTCACTCCATTATACTCATTCATTAGCCATTCCCTAATTAGAATGAATATTCACTTTTCTCCTACCACGGTACACTCCTACTCTTGTACTTGCCCTCCTTATTTCACCGTAGCCACTTTCATCCTGTTGGTTTTACACTACATATTGCAATAAGCGTTCCCTATAAAGCCAACCTGCAAAAAGTTCAAGCGAAGCTAGAACGCACACACAAGTACAAGAAGACGGGTAATTCTAAGAAAGGCTATTGTGGTTTTCAACACACTCCTTTTCCTACTTTCTTCATCTAGGATGAGCCAAAGCACCGTTAGAAATTGAATGAATTTTTCATGAAAAATTTTCATCATCATCATCGTCATTATCATCATTTCCTTTTTCTACAAACAGCAGAAGCAGCGGTAGCAGACAGTAAAATAGATGCAGCTTCCTTTTTGTGGTTCTTATCATGTTGGTACTGATAAGAGCAAAAGGTTGGCGGCCTTGCTGGTTCTGATACTGTTGGCGGTTGAGAAATATATGAGGCCTAATAATAAATGGGCTGAGAAAAGCGTGTGTGGGTTTTGCTACTCATGCCATCACTGTACTGTAAACGTGTGAAGAAGAGAGCTGAGAGAAAACCATGATTTGTTATTACGAATTTTACTAGAAAAGCAAGCAGGGTGAAAGCGAAATTAGTGAATTATGGATGTGATACAAAGTGGTCTGTTTTGTATTATGGTTACAGCAATACACGCTATTTGAGTTTCGAAGATAAAGATAAGCATGCATATATTATAGGTACCTATACAACTATTTTGTGGTAAGAACAAACAACACCATCATCATTATCCATCTAATATATTTTCACTTAATTTTTTCTCATCAACCTGCCATCCTTATCCTTAAAAGGAAAAACAATACAAGTGTTTATGTAGTAATAAAGCAGAATTCATTTTATTTCCGAGGAAAAAGTTTATATTTTCGTAACATATGTATGAAAAGAATGGGAAACATAATCAACATAAATGTATCATGCCCATCACACCACAAACAAAAACACCCCACATATATGGATATGATGACAAATCGCCATGACCTTTTCCAGGAAAAGTGTTGAAAAAGAGATGGTTCTGCTGGATATGGTGGTAGTGAGGTGCTACTGATGTTGAGTAATTAATATCATGGGAGATACTGGTGGATGAAGGAGCACTAAACTGAAACAGCGAGTGTTGCTGTTGCTGACAAGCAGTAATTTTATCTTGCCATCATGATCATGTGTGCAATTTGCTGACGCTTTTGTAACTCAATTCATGTTCTTCTTGCAAACCATAATATACCATGTAGTAATACAAATGTCCATATATTTTTACCACAAAAACACTACTCAACTAATACTACACACTGCAACCAGTTGCTGGACATGGTTTAAAAGCCCTACTTGACTAAGGATCAAATTCAAAGGTTTTTAATATAATAGCGCTTTTGAGAAGAACACACAGAAAAGGCTTACATGTTTTCCGCTTCTCAAAAAAAGCTGGAGGCATGTAATCATAATAATAATAGTTGTAAAAGTAATCCTAATAGATTTTTTTGTGTGTACATAACTAACTAGGTCGTCATTATCATTGCTATGATCCTCATATATCCTCATCCGCTCGCTGTCTGTCGACATCCCCTTTCATTTTCATCTCGATTTACTATTTTCCTGGAATCCTACAACGGAGATAGAACAAAAACCTAAAAGTAATAGCAAAAAAAAACTTTAGTGTTTTGTTAGCGGGTTTTCATCCATAAAAGTTGGAGTCATTGAAATACAAGAGCGCTTTGTTACTTCGGTCCATATTTTTGTACATGGATCTGAAAACCTATCTGAAGCTACACTGTACCACAAGCTGCCTTAGCACTTAAAACACTGACACGCAGTAATTTTCTGCTACTAATGAGCACAAATTACAGTGAAAGTCTTGTACGCTATTAGGTACATGACACGGTTTTGTGAATTGTGAATGATGAAAAGCATAGAGAAAAAGTTGAATGAATGCGGAAGCTAAAAAAATCTGACTTTGTTTAATTCTAAATGGGCAAGCGAAAAAAAGATGAAAGAATTATTACGTTCATTAAAATGACTTTTTAAGGGAATATGCGAAATAATGGATGTTATTACTTTAACATATATACACATGAGATAATCATCATCATCCATATGCTGACGTTGACAACACATGTCTAAAGAGAAAAATGAATGGTCTTTCATTGTGTAAATGGCTCAGTGATTCAGGTGTCATGAGAAAATAAAGTAGCACGAAGTGAGCATAAAGTCAGTATTTTTCCCTGGAAGAACGAGAGCATAAGTCCAGTTTATGTAAGAAAAGGAGAACCAGAAAAGTGTGGTGGGTGTGAGGAAGACGGAATAAAGTAAAGAATCAACGCAGGTGTTTTTGATATCCTTTTTCCTTCTGTGGTACATGGTACTGGTGGTGTGCTGTTTCTTCAAACGAAGAAAATTGAAGAAAGCAAAGTACACATAAATGAAAGCTTTTACTACTTTTTATTCTGTGGAAAATATATTTCTGTTTTTTCCCAGACAAACTGGAGCAGAAGAAGAAGACGAGAGTTTAGTTTCTCTACAGCTTTGCTCGCAATGCACTCCTATTTTTTTCCTTGGCTTGTTGGCATTCTGAGTAATTTATATGCGGTGCGGTGGTCTACTCCTATATTATAAGTTTGTGTGTGGTGTTGTATGGTATTATGTGGAATGGTGTGTGTACTCACTCATTCACTTCGCCAATTCCTTCGTGCCTCTGTGAGAAAATGGATGAGAACGGTGTAGGGAATGTGACCCCGAAAAATAAAATGGATGAGGAATGAGGGTTAAAAAGATGACTCGAGATAATGTTGTGCTCCACTTACCACCTTCATCCATTCAACAACATACCGCTCTACCATCACCGGCTGTCTGTTTTGTTAGATGAGAGAGAAAACGAGGAACAGAAAGAAGAAAAAAGAATTAATGACTGAGCACTCCTTCCACACTTTAACATGCTGCTTTAGCTTTGCTACCACCAATCTACCTCAGTCACACTGTTTTTACTAAACTTTATATTTTTCCAGTAGAAAGCTTTTCTTCTTTCTTGCAGAAAAGGAAAAGCGGATGGTCGAGTCTAAAGAATAACTGTGTGAATGTGATGAAGAAGGATCCTCATCTTGGGATTCCCTTTTTGGCTTGTTAGAGCTTTTCTTCTTCTTACTCTTCTCCGTATTCCCCCCGACTTTGAGCTTTGTGTTGGGCTGGCTAAAAAATGGAGACGGAGTTGTTGGGAGTACTTACTTCACACTTTCTTGAAGAGTTTGATGGATATTCCCAAAGTAAACATTGAATCACCCACTTGAAACTTCTTTTTCTGTTTGCTACACTCTTCCGATTGTACGTCCCATTAATTCAATATAAAGTCGAATGTCGTTTAGTACAATAAGTAGTCCAGTTCCAGGAATATCTACTATTGCATTGTGACTACAACTTAAAAAATACAGAAAATTCTCCTTTTTCCACCAAACAGTATCAACAACAACAATAGAAAAGTGTACTTGCATGCACAAGATGGGAATCTGAAGAAAATTTTCACATGATTGGTTCAGTCAGAAACTTTAACTTTCGCTACTCAGAAAAATATTCAAGTGGTCGGCTAGTTAGGAAATGGAAGAGGGCTGACTCAAAGTCGAATAAAGTGCTATTATCATTATTGTTTTGAGAACGCTACTACAAAAGCTCGTTTCTCTGAAGTTTCAAGAAATATTCAAACAGAAGAAAATTTCCAAAGTTGAGATTTTTCCGGCTTGTTTACTTTCCTTTTGAATATTTTACCGAGAGGACGCGATTTGACAATAGCGAGAGGCAGTGGTGGAGCAAAAAGCAGTTTTGTCTACTAAATGCCTACAAAAGTCAAATGTCAATAACAAAGGCCATCAAGTTGAAAGTGCGGTTATGCCGTGACGGTTGGGTTTATATTTTTCATGGAGTTTACTTCCCTGGCAAACTTTATTTACTTCTATGTGCTTTCAAACTATTTTCCTCTTGATTTGATTGCGTCACTTTTGTCTTTGTACTTAATGTATTAAGAGTTGTACTTGTCCTGGAAATTCCCAAGCAGAAAAGCAAGTACTGTTCAAAGATTTATTATGGTAGATGTATTTACCATGACTTATAAATACAGACAGTTCAAAGACATCTCTACTTCAGAGTAGAGGCACGCTCCATAAATCATCCATATTGAGTCTTTTGTTTTATGAGATTCTCATTTATCAGTCTGGTAAACAATATATTTTAACACAGCTTTTGAAAATTGTAGCAATGTATCTAAATTTATCACCGAATTACAATTTTTAAACTTAATTACATTTAGTTTTCAGACCCACTTTATATTTTGAAGGAAAAAGTCTGACGATCCAATTTATACGCATACTCCAAATTCTGAAACCTTTTTCCCGTCTGGGATTAAAACTTTTTTGTTAGTGTGTATTAGTTTCTACTGTCAACTTCTGGAATCCAAGAATAAGTAGTAGTCGTATAGCTACAAGGAATGTCTACAAAGTTGACAGGATTTTGAATGAGTGAAACAACAAAAAGAGACAAGGCACATCTCTCTAATAAACTTCACACTTTACTTACTTCTCGCTATAACTGATTATGTCTACATGTATACGACATATAGTATGTATGTATGTATGTATGTATATCTTCTCCAAACCGAATGAATGACAAAAACTTGTGCGGATTTATTTCTTGTTCCTCGTAATTTTATCGGGAAATAGCAGCACTCGAGTATTCCAAGTTGAATGGCATTGGAATATTGGAAACATTTTGGTATTTCCAGTTACAGAACATGTTGATAGTGATGATGATAAATGTTTGTATTGTCTTCTTGTGGAGAAAGTTGATTGAAGAGGAGGAAGTAAAATGAAGGAGAGTATAATATATATACCTACATATCTTGCATGTTTAGATTTGCTTTTCTATTTCTTTCCGCATGAAATACGACGTAATCGTAATCACCAAAGCCAGCCAGGTCAGACAGGTGGAATACATAATGACTAGTTCAGTTCAGCAGAAATATTCAAGCTTGAACATTGAAGTTGTCAACAAAATTGTACCCGCTAACCAAACCTCCTCCTCCAACTTCCTCTTTTTTTGTTTTACTCGGTTATTGACTTCGCTCTTCTAAACTAAACTGAAGAATGAAGTTTTACGTTGAATGGGAAATGTCTGCTGAATGGAATAGAAAGTGCTTCTATATGAATGTTGGATCAACAAACAAAAAGGATATACATACTTTATATGCATCCATTTTCTACTCTGAAAGAGAAAGCCATTTTATAACTCCTTCGCATCCCTCTTTTTCCTCATTGATTACAATGGTTTCTCCAGCTCAGCAATCTTGCTTGAAAATTATTCTTTAACATCGGCATATTTTGTAGGTTGCATCCATAACTCCGTCATTTCCAGCTGATACGACATACTCACATACTCTCTCCTTCGATTTTCTCGTTTCGCAAAATCCACCGTTTCAGAGTAGAACTCAATAATATTTCTATTCATTATTGTGAATAGCATCTATCCCAAAAATTGTATATGGGAAACAACTGGTTCCTTTAGTCTGACGATCATCGTATTTTAAGTCTAAAAATTCTAATTAAATTACTTCCGCTCTAAAGTAACTCAGAAGAGAAAGGAGAGGCAACAGCATAAGTTTTTATTCTTCTGCATACACACACACTTTACTTTTACTTGTTTTAAAAACTCCTCCGCTAACTTAGACAATGCAAAAACTTTTTACTTTCTATATTAGTTAGCTAGTTTTTTTATTCAATGAAAGCATATTTGCATAAAAGAAATTCCCATCATCGTCATCATCAGAAGCAAACATTACCTACTACACTGATGTAAAAAATGCGGAAGTACTTTAACTAGAACTTCAAGGATGAGGAAAGGATTTAATAAAAAAATATACAGTCCGATTTTTTTCTCCTTCATAAAAAGGTATGTTGGCACGTTTATTGTGATGTGGTTCAGTTCCACCATTTTTTGAAACAGTTTTCTACTATTTTGTAGGCTAAAGAAAGGTAATAATGTCAGTCGTGCATGCATCTCTGTCTTCCGGTGAACTGCTCGAAAAATACTTTCCCTTTTTTCTCCACGTTAAGTAAACTTTGAATGGGAAATCCATGCATGCATTTTCTTTTCCCAACATCATTCACATTCACTTGATGATCATTCTAAATTCCATAATGTATGCTTATGGATTCTGTTCGGTGTGTTTGTGTAGTTCAATAGCACAAAATTGTGCGGGGAAAGTCCTGTGAGAGGAGTTGAGTGGTACACAGATGTGCTGGATGAAATGGAATGTTGAATGTGACCTACTACACAATATAAACTTGAGCGCTGATGTTGGAAAGTAGAATTCTACTTTTACTAATGCCATCAAAGCACACATAAAAGGAGGAAAATGATGATAAAAATACATAAAGAAGGATTGTGAGCTCGAGAGACAGAGACCCACGACGACGACCCACTCGCCTGCATTTTATACTTTATTGAATGACAAAAACCTTTGACAAAGTCGAACTGCTGGTGTAAATGATGATCATATATTGCGTCTCCACAGCTCTTGTGTTTCGTTTTATGTATTCATGTGAATTTGAATCGCCATCACATCACACGGAACTGAACAGTAGCTTTTCTTTTCGACGACCAGCCTTTCCCTTTCCTTGTTGATGATGTTGGTGGCATGGTGGTGTTACTGATGGTATTCCGCATACATAATGATAATAAAAATATATCACATGCGAGATTGGATTTGGATGATGGTGGTCCTTGCCCGACTTGAATTTTTGATTTTTTCCCGTCCTCCTCTTCTTCCTTCAATTCAACAATAATATATTATAATGCTTCGACTATTTTTTGGGGTCAAAAAGTAAATAGGATTCAGTCAGTCGAGCTGAGAGTCGCGGCACAATTTTTTTTCTTCATCTGAATGAAAAAAAAAGTTATTTGGTTTGTTTGTGTGTGTTATATGCATGCACGTTTGGTTTGCTTGCATCACCAACACATAAAGTTGGCCTTTTTATTCTGTAGATACAGTTATCTATTCAGACATGCATGAAATGGGTACATTTCACGAGAATATTTTTTATTCTTGCTTTTTTCCCTCTTGTTGAAGTTCAAAAAAGGGGTTTTCGTTTACCGCATAAATAGAATGTATTAGCATGGGAGTTGGAGGGAAATAATAATATGCTTGTGTGCTACGATTTAGGAAGGTATATTTTTTGTGCTGCCTATCAGCCTTTTTCTATACCTACCTTCCTTCTGAATCCCAAATCGAAGGAAAAAGCTAATCTGAAAATCCATATGGCTCCACGCACATAGACATCATACATAGTTATAAATGACTATTTTAGCAAGCACTGGTTTAATTTAGAAAGTTGTCTACGCAGTGATTGCGTCTAACATATTATATGGCTTATGTAGATGATCACGAGAACGACGAAAGATAATAACTGGAAGCATGCAAAGCTATAAGTTTATATCTTTTAGAAATCTGGAGCAATTGGAGAAAAAGCTTATTTTCCTCGGATGATCAGGATGATGATGGGAAGAAATTTTCGGCGAGGAAAATTAAGTGGTTCTCTCTATCTCCCTCTTATTTTCTGCAAGAATTAAGTAGACGAGAAAGCGAATGAGAGTGGATATGTGTGTGTGGAAGTCCTTCTTCTTCTGCTCATCTTCTTACGTGCATCATCACAGCAATCTTGAAGAAATCCCGTCCTTTTCAATTTCCTTGTGAATGTCTTCGATGATAATAAAAATGATGATGATGGGAACAAGGAGTGTGCTATACAGGTTTTCAGAGTAGGCGATGATATAAAATGTGATGACATTGTATTCAAGTATGATGATTCTCAACAAGCAAAAGTCGACAGGGAAGCTTTCTATCATCCTAAAAATAAAGCTTTGATTACTACTGCTAGAGAGTTCATATAACACAAAGAACAAAATGTCTGTTCTACTTTCTCTGAAAACTCCTACAGAGAAAATTAATTGTACACAGATAGGCTCTACCATCATCATCGCCGTCGCGTAGTCAATATATATTTTTATGTTCTACCAATCAGCTTGTCCTTGTACTAAAAACAATGCTGTGTAGTAAAAAATCTATTTTCTCTGTTGGAGAGTTTTGACCTAGCAGAGAGACATGATTGTCATTACATTCTGCTGGAACATAAAACAACAAAAACTTTTATATTCACAGTTATTTAGATAGTTAGCTACGCAGAAAAAATCAAACTTTTTTTCTTTTTGATGACTTGATTTCTATATAAACTAAGGAAAAAGTCAAATTAAAATTGAATAATGATGGGACCACCTGCCTGTAAATGTTAATTGAATTTTTACTGATGTTGTTTGTAGTTCACTTAACTTTTTCCCGTTTGGTTAATTGATTTCAGAAGAGTAAAAAACACAAAAATAGCACACGTGTTATCTGAAAAAAGAACAAAGGTATCTAATAATAAATTCACAACGTTATGTCCCTTTACTGGATTTGCTTTAGATCTTTTTTAGATACATAAGAGTAAAAACACACAGAGAAAAATGCTTATTTTGCTTCTTTGTGTGTATGTTTTAGCTTTTCACACACGTTTGACTGTTGTCCTTGTTGTTTTTTGCCTTTTAAATAAAACAGCGTGTGTTTAGTAAAGGTAAGGTAATGATAGTATTTTGTTTGTTTAACAAAGTAAATTTCATAAAAAAGCGGTCAAACTATGAAGCACGAAGCTAGTTTCCCTTTTTTTCTGTTTACTCAATTCAGTGGAAGTTGTGTTGTCAACTGTCGTGTCAGCAGAATACATGTACAAATTGATTATGAAAGTGAGCCGGAGCGTTGACTCGCTTTTCTCTTTTTCAGACTGTTTGGCTCCACCACACCACTGACAATCATGATATGATATCATGCAGTGGTGGTGTTGTCCAAGTCCGTGTCCATTTTTCCATTGGCCTCGGGAGATACACACACTAAAAAAATGTTTTCTCGGTTCTTCAATTATTACCACCGCTTTTTGTATTTATATAAATGATATATAAGTACATATATAGATGATGATGATACCAGATCAATTTTTTCCTTTGGGGAGTTTTCCAACTCAAATAGAAACAATCTACTGTAAGCACAATAATACATAGAAAGATAGCTTATATATATCATCAAAACCTACAAGATAAACAAACAAAATACATACACGCACACCGATGCACACAAGTTTTTTTTTGCTTCACTGAGCTGGAGATTCCTCTAACGATTCTCTACTTCGTCACCATCCCCAAAAAAACAAGACAATGAGCTTATTCACACTTTTTTTCCTTCTCTTCTTCATCCCATTCTTCTCACTTTCTTCGTGTATCAATTACACGCAGCAGTTGGAGCTCAACTCAGCTCACACTTTCCTCCCACACGCAAGAAAAAAATATATAAAAAGGGTAAAATAGCCATCTCTCGTGTGTGCATTTATTGTATTTATTTATATATTTGTCCGGTGTCTTGTCTTCATGTCTTACTCACACACTGAGCAAGTTTTTTTTCTCGACACTTCCAAACATTACCAAAATAAAAGGTTCATCGACCAAGAAAAAAGGAATCCTATTTGTTTGTTTGTCTATGTGTCCATAATATTCCTTTAGTATTTTTTTTATCTTTTCGCTCCTTCATTTCATTCATTGGATTTTTTCTTCTGGTTGGTTAGGTCTGGGTGGACAGGGAACAGGGTATTTGTATTTTTTCTGCGTTTTTGTGCGTCTTTTTTCTTGTGCCATGGTGTGTGATGAATGATATCCATATAAAAACAACCAACCATAACCAGTTATATGTATGTATGTAGTTCTCTGATGTATAAAAAACTAGAAAAAAGATTCCACATTTATTGACTACCTATTTTTTCATTTCCTTTTATATTTTTTGTACTTGCTTATCTCAATGCGTATTGGAAGGCAATTGTGTGCATTTTGTTGTTATTTTAGACGGGATAAAGAATAAAAACGGATTTACTCTCTCAGGGCTTGGTTTTAGCCATTTTATCCCTCTTTGTCGATCCAATCCAAATAATGCAATTTTCGTTTGTTTCTTTCCTGACAACAAAAAGACGAGAGATACCTATCCAGTAAGACATTTGTATACACAAGAGTAAAAAGTGTAGCTTAGTTTTTGTAGTACTTTTATAAGGTAACTTGTTATTTTTTTCGGGAGAATGTGAACAAGAATGGATTACTTTTTGCGTTATTTTTCCTTCTTCTCTTGGTTCTCTGAAAGTTGAACAACAAAAGGAGAAAGTGGTTTATTATAATCCTGTCAAAATCCTTTATCGTCGTCTCGTCGCTTTACGTATATGTCGTCGTTACATTTTTCTCATGTGTGCGTGCATGTGAGTTGAGTTGAAGAGTTGTGTAAGTACACAGCTCATATTACGACTTTTTTACTCATGCATCATGTCATATATCATGAAGAAAACCAAAAGTTACAGTTACGAAAAAACATGAGATTATGGTTTATGGGGCTGAGAAGAGGGCAATAAAATTCAATATGAATGACAGGAATATGAATGCATATTCATTTGTTTATCTCTTCAGTAAAGAGACGAGAGAACTATGAAGTAGAAGTGTAGTAAAGTAAAAAATGAAAGTTATTTCTCGGCCTGTCTTGTTTCCTGTGTGCGTGTGTGCCTTTGCTCAAGTCACCCAAAGAAAAACGAAATGCATTTATATTGGTTATTTCCAAGAAAAAAATGGGTTGTTGATGATGATGTCATGTCACAAAAGTTGTTGATGAGCATGTACTGTTTTGTTATTACCGTCATATCATCACCACCATTCTATGCCTTTCTTGTTCATAAGTTTTTGTGTATACTTATTTGGTTATATAACCAGCTAACAGCGATTGTTGCCATTTTTCCAAGTCCACTCTACCCGTCGCGCACCAAAAGAAAAAATGGGAAAAGTGTCAAGAGAGAGAATGGGAGTTTTTTTGGAGGATTTAATTTGCGAGGAAACGAGCTTTTAAACCGGAAGTTCAAAAGAGATTATTCTTAAGAAAAGGAAGAAGTAGAAAGAGTGTAACGAAGATGAAATGAGACTTATGTACCATGATGGTCTACTTTTCTCTTTTTTGGATGGTAAAAATGTGAAATTGTCTGACTGTTATTATTATGTTATGTAGCGTATACTATGTTATTGTATGACAATGATGGTAATGTTCACTTTCGTGACTTTTGTGCATATCGTTTTTGTGTAGTGGTGGTAGTGGTGGCGGTAGTAGAAGTAGCAGTAGCAATAAAATAGAAGCCTTTCTGCTCGTATTATCATTTTCTCTCGTTTGTTCTTTTTTCATATAAAAGCAAACGTGATAGTTGTAGTAGTGTGGTGCAATGGCAATAGTTATGGCTTGTCTTGATGCGTCCGTGAAGTGGATTTACATGACCGTTCTGTAAGGAAATGTGACAGTTTAAAAAGGGAACGAGGGAGCTGTATTATACTCGACTGGATGGAGAAAGAAGTAAAAAAAGATGGAAAGTGAGAAATAGAAAAAAGACGAAATAGCAAGTAGCAATTTGTATGTAAAGCAAAATGCAAAAATGGTAGTAAGAGCAAAAAGAGAGCTAACGAAAATGTGTGTATATGTCGTTGCTTTTGTCTGTATAGCAGAAACGTGCCTATTGCCATGAGATAATGGAGAAAACTATCTCTGTATTTCTTCTCAAGTCGTCCTTTTTTGGCATCAATGCATATGCATACATATGTGGTTTGATCTCACTTATTGTCATAATATGCGCATTTCACTCTCTCCTTTCAAACTTTTTTTCAAGAGTAGTGACAGTTGTATAGAGACTTTTAGTATATATGAGGCGATAGAGAACAAGGTCTTTTTTATGATGACGATGATAATGATGATGATACTCTAGCTATCCGGCTTGAAAGACTATTTTCATATTGTATCTGAGTACATGTAGCAACTTTTTCTAGTATGTAATACGGTTATTTTTGTGTCATGTTTTGAAAAACTCATAGCTACAAATTGCTGTTTTACTATTTTGGTGCTGTTGTGTTGTGGCTTGAAGCTTTTTGAAACACGCTGGTATCATGTCTTCTAATATGACAATACGCAAATAGCAACTATGTGTATATGTTAGAATATTAGGTAGTTCATTCGAATGAGCTTGTGAATGGCTCATCTTTATTGGGTTGACGACTCTTAGATTTTTATTGGATGACATAACATGTCCTATATACCTTCTTACTATGCATATCATCATCATCTTTTAAAAAGGGACAATTGTTCCAGTCATTGACATAAGGGCTTCTCTTTTACTCCTGTATTTCCTTTTGGCGCTTAGCCCTTGTTTCTTTTTGCATCTTTTCCTTTACCATCATCATAATCATCCTCTAGAATTCTTTGGAAGAATGAGTTGTAAGATTAGAAGAGCGTATAGCCATCTTCATCCTTCTCCTCCCCCTCACCATATAATCATTCTAGCATATACAACAGCATATTATACACAATATCATTGCTTAAAATGAGAAACCATGTATAGCACTTTGTTATCTGCATAAAGTACAAGGTACTCCAACATCCCAACGACATGCTCATTTATTCGGGATATGGGAATTGTGAAAGAGCCGTTAAGTCTTGGTGGAATGGGCCTCCTCAGAACAATAATTTGAATATTGTTGGCTCCTCTCTTCTTTTTATTCATTCACTCATTCATTCCCATTTTCTTTTTACTCCTACACCACTACCACTATCCATACTTCTTCCCAATTTCACAAGCTCAACTTTTCCCTCAATATTGTTTTTTTGGCTAGCCAAAAGGAGTACTGTGTTAAGTCCTACTTTAGTACACTGGCCAACTTTTTTCCACGAAGGAAGCACATTTAGGTCTGCCATGGCCTGGTCTACTGGAGTGTCACATTTGTGACAAGAAGGAACTCCAAAAAAATATTTAAAGGAAGGCTGAGTCACTAGTTCACTTGATCCCCTTTTTTAGGGCTTCTTTTCTTTATGGGATCTCTTTACTTTACCATCATTTTGAAGAAAAAACTACCCACATCATCGCTAGTAACTTATATCTTCAGCACCAGTCTTTAACCGCCTTTCCACACATTTTGCTACTGGCACATATATATTTATATGCCATTCACAACTACCCCGCCACCACTACCAACAAATTTCAAATTAGATTTATTTATAACAACACATTCCTCTTCTTTACCTCCCACCAACATCAGATCACATCCTTTTATATATATTTTGCTATTCTACTGCTGATTCCCTAAAGACAAAAGTCTACCATGCACTACCACCACTTCCGCATTCAATTTAATATGGACACAAGATGACAGCAAAATGCTACTATTTCTGTCCAATCGTTTCTCTCGCTCTCTCATATATTTTCCTTCTTCTCCGTCTTCCGAAAAGTTACAATGTGAAAGTATGCATGCATAATAAATAGATGTATAAAAGCGATATTGTGTGCCAATGCCATGTGTATTCATGTCCAAAGTAGAAGAAGAAAAAATCGTCCATTTTTACTTCTACTCTACCACTTTCGGTCGTTGTCTTCCTTTTTTTCTCTCTCGTATAATATTACAAACCAAGTCTTATCTGACATTTTATGGGAATGAAAACCTACGACCAAAAATAGATTCCATGCATGCTTCTTTCTTTGTCGGTCTCCCTTTCACATATTTTTTTATCAAAAAATTGTCTAACACAGGACTCTAGTGATTTATGAATATTAGAATGCGAAAGTCTTACATTTTCATACCGACTAACTCTATAAGACACTAAAGACCGAAAGACCAGCATAGCAAAAAGCAACAAAAATTGTAGTTGAAAGACCCTCCAGCAATATTTTCCCCTTGTTCCATCCTTCTTGTCTTCATCTCCAATGTTCAGTTATTGTAAATCGTGTACATAGTTTACATTACATGTCTGTCGAATTTTAGGGATGTTGTAAAGTTAGGTAATAGCACTAATAAAGCTCCCATGTTCAAGATGTTCATGTTCAAATTCAAATACGCAAATCTCGAGGTATTTTATTTCTATCATTTTTGAACGGTCCAGGTCCAGGAGACAATCACGTTGTCTACGATTCTTGTTCTCCCAAAAAAAACATATACTACCATTTTTATGTGACATGCCTACAAGTATATATTCCAACGCACACACATAAAACGTGTATGCACGACCACTATGTGAAGTGAATAAAAAAGCAGACAGCTTGAATAGAATCTAGGGGAAAATTGTCGTGGTTCTTGATTTCTTCGTTGTACGTGCATATTACATTACAATGCTGCAAATCTAATCTTCTACCAACGAGAAAAAAACACAGCAGTGCCTTCTCATTGTCGAAGAAGAGCAAGTGCTGTCACCAATCAATAAATGTTGCTTCAAGACAAAAAAGTCACAAAAAAATTCTTTTCATACTTATTTAACAACAACTAGATTTTTTTGCACATCTTTACGATCCAATGATAGTCGTATTCCATGTCTCATCATTTCATCAACAAGATTCTTTTTATACGTATTTTTTAAGCAACTCAATTTCTTTTTTATATGTTCTTGTGCATTTTTCCGCTTCAAGAAGGAGGAGGAGTAGGTGGAGGAAGAGAAATGTAAAGGGATAAAAAAATGTTCTTTGACAACATTAGTTAAACGTTATTACTCTTTACTTTCACAAAACAAGAAAAAAGAAGCTCGACAAAATATTACTCTGTCGTGTCATCATCAGCGTCGTCATATTTCCTCTTTTCATTTGAGAAAGAATGGAACAATAGTAAAAAAATATGTATATAAATACAAGCTCTTAAAAAGATTTTTTTCTTGGCTCAAGGGAAAATATTGTACAATAGGCAGTCATGTCGTCGTCAATTCATAGAATAACGAAGAAGAATAAAAAGTCAGAATATTATATTGCTCTCTCACTACGCTTTCATCAGAATGAAACCCAAGAAGCAAGTTACAGTTAAAAAAAGAAAAGGAAAAAATCTGAAGAAAAAATATATAAAAGTAAAAGCTTAAAGACATTTTTTTCTCGTGTGTTCAACAATGCAATGGTAATATTACCATTTTTATTGAACGATTCAAAATGGGTTGTTTGAGCCCACACACAATGGGACCATTACCATCACTTACTACACTACGTATGCTTTGAACGATGCTCCACTTATGCTATAAGAATAAACTGGGCTATTACAATAATAATTGTCATTGGTTGTCTATTGGGAGACTATCAACGTATTATTGCTTCATATTCAATACATTCGATATGTTTAAGAGGCTTTTTTAATATTAAGCTTTGGAAGAGGGAAGGGGAAAGGAAAAGAAGATGTAGAAAATGAAAATGTCAATAATCATTTTTTTGTCTGGCTGTTGCCGCTCTGATTTGATTCCCCTTTCTAAGAATAAGATGTTCAAGTTGAATCAGGAATCCACCACGACCAACAAATAAAGACGAAATGATGAGAACGAGAGAAAGGAATCCAATTGGATGAAAAGTATGAGGCAGTGAAGTAGGAGTATCTCTTTTCCTGTCTTAATTTGATTGTTATGTTGGTTCAGAAGAAAGAAGTGATATCTGTGTACATTTTTCTTTTGGTTGATCTGATGATGCTACTGCATTCCGTGCTTCCTTCCTGCTGATTACAATCCACCCAGCAATCCTATAGTGATCCATTTAGACTTTTCGTCCTGTTTGCTCTCGTTTTTTTCGTTTTGTGTGTGTAAAAGGTCAAAATCAGATTAGAAGACTGAAAAACAAGAGTGGACTTGACCAAAGAGGGCAAGAAGCCTTGTCATCGCATCGGTACAGGGATAAAAAATGGAATAAGAGAATCTCTAGGAAATCTAATCGTGGCACTATTGGTGGTGGTGGTAGTGGTGTATTCTCTCTCTCTATCTCTCTCTGATGGCAAAGTAAATACCATGCCAAACCCAACAAATTTCATTGTCAATCCCAAAACTTGTTCTTAGAAATAGCCACCCTAACCCTACTCCAAGCACCAGTTTTAGTCTTACAAGGATCCTCTCTCTTCTTTTTTGCTAAATGCTCTATCTGTTACTGTGTACTTCCTCCAACTGTCAATTCGGTTTAACCCCAACAAGCTCGGCCAAAACCAAGAAAAAACTCTACAAGAAGACCTTAAAGTCTTGCCTGCTGAAAAATACGTAATCCAAGTAGTCTTCATTTCTCTTATCTTCCTTTTCATTGCACAAAACACTGGTGTGGTCAACTGAAAAATACATATAAAAATACACACATAAAAGAAATGCTAGTAAAATACTTCCTTCTTTTATTTTTTACTACTGCAAAAAGATATTCCCTTTTTTATCAGATTTCCGCTTCACAAAAGAAAATGCTAGTGCAGTCTTTGAAAAAAAAACTGAAGAAAACTACTATCCTCTCTTCGGACTTTGCTTGTGTGTTGCACTTTTTCTCCACCTCTGCGTGTTTTTTACTACAAGATTTGAAATGAGATGAGATATTTTATTCTCCTTTGTCTTTTTCCAAGAAAAAATGGTAGGTTAACTTTGTTAAGAGACGCATTCGCCATTACCACCATCACCATCAAAAGAAAATTCGCTCCCGACTCATTCCCTTATCTTCTCTCCCAAGCTTTCTTTGTTTCCTGCAATTTACGAGCTGGAACATCACAACGCAACACAAAAAGCAGCAGAACATAGAAAAAAAATCGTATTTTATTTTTTACTTGGATATTTTTTCCTTTTTGGTGGTAATTTTACATTGCATATTTTGTTGAAAGCATTTTCTTGGAACTTTTTAAAGGCATCCTTCTATGTAGTCTACCGCCCACCACCCGACCCAAAGTATTCCCATGTTCAACAATGTTACACACAAATGAAACGAATTTTGATTTCAACTAACTTGTTTTGATTACACAGCTGTGTTCGCTCTTAAATCTTAACTTTTATACATTTATAATATATTTATATATATATACAAACATTTTTAATGCAATATTCTCTTATATAACTTACGAAATGCACATTTTGGTATAAGTATTCAGGAATCAAGTCCGAAGAGACTTTGACTGCTTCTCCTCCTTTCTCCCTGTCCTGCACACTTTCTACTTTCACATATAAACATGTATAAGACTTCCTTTTCTATATGAAAATCCTTTTTTCTCGGTTCAATATCCGTTGCCCTGAGTTGATGTTGGTGCTTCTGTGTATCCTTTTCCTCTCCCTGTTCTCTGTCTAATGAAATAAAGCCTTGTCTGGTTCGGTTTTCTTGTTGTCTATTCTGTGTGTTGCTGAGTAAATCTCTCAACTTGCTCTCTTTTCTCTGTTTGCACTACGGATCTTCATTTCTCTTCTTCACCAACTCATCATGATGATCGTGATGATGATGATGAAAGCACTACTTGTACAACTGCTGCTGTGTTTTGCAGGAGCACTCTGCAGGCATAACACTATTAATTAATAACATTACATGTAAAAGCAAAAGTACACACTCGCAACGCAACACAGACAACAGACTATGTGTTAAAATAGTCTCCTATTCTAAAAAAGGAATAATAACCCAAGGGACTAATACAATGAGTGTAGTAGGAGGAAAAGCTGCATACATTATTATTGCACAACACAAGGCAAGAGTCTGTTTTTGCTACTCCACTAACAGACGGCTTTTCACCGTGTACCATCATTTAGCTCTCTCTCTCTCTCTCTCTCTCTCTCTCTCTTCTAATTCATCAAGTTGTATGGAAAAGAGACCTTTCCATTTTAGAACAAAATATTTTATGTGCATAATATTTGCACTGAAGAGTGATGACGATGATGATCATGATCATGGTGGTGGCTGCTGTAGTATTATTATTTATCTTGCTAAATTGTACATTCATCGTGGGAGAAACAAGGCAGTAGAGAAGCACACGCCCGTACGATGGTAGTGGTACCCTTTTCAGTCAGGGAGGCAGTCAGCCATGCCGTGTCTGTGTGGCATGTTGTGGTCCTCGTGGTGAAAGCCCCATGTGAACCTTGTAGTTGTTCTCGTCGACATTACTCCCTGATTGTGACTACGCCTTTGTCTCTCAGAGTACCTTTTTCCCTTGTTCAAGCTACTCCCTCATTTTCATGCCTTTTCTCTGTCTTGATCTTCTGCGGCCTCGTGTCTTTTTTTTCGGTGGGCAAGCAAACTTACAGAGCATTCATCCTTTTCTCTCCTTCTCTGTTGTATTTCTGGTGAATTGAACAGAAAAAGGTAATAAGGGCAGAGAGAAAAGAGGAGCAAACATAGATTGTAGAAAGATGTGATGAGTATGTGTGTACACAACGCTTGGATGACTTCCATCATCTTCAGCGACAGAAGTAGTTATCTTCAACTTCAAAATATGCTGCTTTTTATTTGATGCATGTTACTGCAGTTGATATGATGAACAACGGGAATAAAAAATATGTACACTATGGTTTCTTATTTTATAAGGGCTCTGTTCTGTCTGCACCTCTTGTTCTTTTTAATACTCTACTTACAACTTATGCCAACTTTAGTTTTAGGATGAAGTGAGAGAGAAAAGAGTGACTGGTTGGTTTGGTTTGTTGGAGAAGAAAAAGGAAGATGAAAATGAAATGTGTAGTAGGGCGGAATGCTCCAGATGATGATGATCAAAAGAAAAAAAGAAGTGTTCTGGTCTATCTTTTCTTCTTATTATTCTGGCTTCTGTTTACTTTTCTTTTTCTCTCTCCGCTCCCCTTTCTCTCTTCTTCGCCTTTAGTCTTTATCATTTCCCTCAGAGAGTAGAAGACGAACAAGGTGGAAATGGTGGTGATGTTAGTTGCGGTAGTTAAGGTTTGGTTGTATTATTAGCTTTCATCATCATCTCAAATATAAAATAAGGCGTAAAAGACTAGACACTGGAAAAAGACCCCTCTCTCAGTGCTTTTATTTATGTACATTTATTCGTTTCTGGTTTTTGTGGTCTCTTCTCCTTCATGAGTCGTCTTTTAGTTTTTCTCTCTATTTACTTCTTATACAACTTGAATTATTTGACTAAGCAGACTCTCAGTGTACACAGTAAATATATGCATGCCATGCACATACACACAAGTCATATAAGAAGTGGTTTTATTACTTTTCCCTGTTTCATCATCATTGCCTGGCCAATGTTCATTTTGACACCTTATTCAGAATGATCATGACCACACACGGAAAAAAAGTGTTTTTCATTTTATTTCCATTTCCACTGATGATGATGGTGGGTGGGTGGTTGGTGACTCAAGTGGAGGATAGGAAGTAATAATGAAACCTTGGCAGAAGTAGTATTTACCTTTATTGCTCTCACACCAACACCAACCACTGCACCACTAAACCATAACCACCCTGTGGGGTCCTTCCAGCATAAAATGTAAAAGTGGTAGACAGGTTGGCAGGAAAGGAAAAATTATACAAGTACGCACATATACCATACATATTCCTGGAAAACGTAAAGTGTGCTCAATTCTTCATCGCATTTCAACAGCAAACCTTGTTTATTGCAAATAAATTGTATAGTTATGTATGTACCACACTTTAAGCGCTTATTGTGATATGGTGAAGAAGAGTAAAAGGGAAATTTTTTATTAGCTTCCATAAAAACGTCTTGAAGCTATATAATATGAACAACAGCTCAAGTAGCAGACCATCATTATTCAGGTTCGTTTATGTAAGAATACTAGGTATACTAGCTACAAAAAGTCCATTGAGAGAAATAATGTTAGCTTATGCAGCACACATACATATTTCTCACGTAACGTGTGAAGGTTTATTGCCACCATAGTATAATAACAACACTTTCACTTTTAGTGAGTTGAAAAATAAATGGGTGGCTTAAGTTGAAAAGCGTATATTTTGTGTTAGGCAGTAATAAAACAATGTAGTTGTTAAAAGTATAAAAAAAGCTACTGAAAAGGGAAAAGTAATAATACCCTTTTTCCTATGATGATCATCATGATACCTTTCCTATTGTTGCTGTCCACATCCACACACGTATGTATGTAAGTGTACATATTTTTTATTATATGGAATTATATGGTAGGTATAAAAAACGTGAAAGGCAGGAAATATTAAAGGGGAAATGATGGTGACAATGATTTTTTGGTTGGTGGATTGGACGTAGTGAAAGGAAAATTGCTGAAAAAGCAATAATTGTGGATAATATGGACATGTGATAGAGAGAAACAGGGAGAGATAACATCCATATGGGCTACGTCGTGTGCAGTTTGACTGTTTGCTATTACACGTTGGTATTGTTATTACGCTCATTAATAAGAGGATAAGGTGGGAAACATGTGTGAAGGCACGCGTTAGTGATCATCATCATTTCATTTTCTATTGTTTTCCTGCACGCTTTATGTTAGGTAGTGTAGTAGTTACTGGAGTAGAGGTGGTGGTTTATTACCAGCAGCAGTTTCAACTTGAGGAGTTTTCAGTTGCTAATTGGTCATTAGACAGGCTGTCTAGGGGAATGAAAAGAAGTAAATGTAGAAGAGTAATTAGGGAAAGAATAAAAGAGAAAAATGATACGGGTATCATTATGATCATCTCATCAGCATTTTCTTGTAATCGAACTAATTTTAGTAAAATGTCAAGATCTCAAAATAAGTTTTGAAAAACAAATATTTTTACTTTAGATTTCCAATATCCAAAATACGGGAAATAACCAGCATTGTTTTCACAAAATCACACTTAGCGTGTTATGGAAAGTTTTTGTTTTTGTGTGGCTAGTTTTTTATTTCGTTTTATTAGAACCTCAGATAATTTGCTATTTATATGCGTAAAATTATGAAGCCTCAATATCCCCATCCTTTTGCTGATATCCTAGTAATCTAGTTTACTCTGGTCTGGTCTGGTTTATCAAAAGTATCAAATTATTGTGTACGTCTATATAATATAGACGTTGAATTCTATGACATCTCATAGAAATGAAGGCATTTCCATTCAGCCACTGTACACTATAGTGGCATCAGCAACAACCATTCTGTTCTCATTCACACAATAACAAAAGCAACAACCAGGCAGGAAGTAGAAAATTGTGTGGAATGACGACAGCATGGAATGATGGTGGCAAGCAATATTAGCTCAATACCATCTCCACCACTGCCTTCAACCGCAACAGCTTATAGCTAGCGACCAAATAGCTTCATTATCCCTGAAAAATATAAATACCCAGAGGCAGCAACCAAAACCAATGCGATGATGATGATATTGTTTTTTGGATCACAAGAATGGAATGTCGTTGTCCTGTGTTCGTTGCTGTTACTGTCGTTTTTCCCATTCTCTTGTTGTCCTCTTCGTTTTTTGTCTAATGACAGCAATAACAATGCGGTGGTTGTTGGCGTTTTGGGTGGCATTACAAAAATGCCGGCAATGTCATCAGCTCAGAAAGAAAAGGATAACATGGAATGCTCTCGCTATATTTAGCCCTCATCTCTTCTCTATTATCCGTCCGAATAATGTACCCCATCGCTATTTCATTTTCATTCATTAATTAGCTTCTAGGGAAAAATATTGCGGAACGCACAGTATATTTTTGTGGTTCATTACTAAATTACTGATTTTTTTCGGTTGGGGCGTGCGTTTTTGAGACTATATTATTCCGTTTCGTTGTAACAGTTGCCGTTATTGAATTGCTAGTTGTATGAACCAAAATATTCTCATCAAAGAAGGGGGAAACAGTAAAGCAATACTTTGCAGTAAAGCGTTATCACCACTTATTCAAGAAAATAAGAAAATCTCATTGCCCCTTTGTTCGTGTTACTCTCTGGCGTCTGGTCTGGTGGTGTGAGTTGCCATTAAGCTTTAAAAGCTTTTTACAAAGTAACTACAGCACAAGAAGAGGAGTCATAACATATTTCACGTTCCCTTGTTTCTGACAGCGTTAAGATAAAACTTGAAAATGTTAAATGGGCTATGCTCCTCACACTTTCCTGTTCTCTTTATTATGTGCTCTTATTGTAGCAGTAATGATAATCTTAAAGTCTTCCCAACAAAGAAGGGGAAAGAGAAAGGCGAAAAAAATCGTTTTTATCCTAAGCTTGCTACGTATATTTAAGCATAATTAAGATGGAGACTTTTCTCACGCTCCCTAACTAAACTGACAATTTCTCTCGGAACATCAGCAGCGGAGGCATCGTCATAATCATCATGTTTATTTTTAATGATAGTTGTGAAGAAGATGCTGCAATGGTGGTGTATTGCACCAATAGCCAAGGGTCGTCTCCCTCGCAAATAAACGCTTTTAGAGAAAATGAGCAAAGGAGAAAAGAAAATGCATAATATGTAATGTTATTATTAATTCTTCTCAAAATTGTCTCCTTCCTTGTCGAGATGAGTGTCTTTTATGTGTAGGTGCTGCTGGTACTGGTGCTGGGGTGTATTATCAGTTAAAGTGAAACAATAACAGAAATAACATCTTAAGTTATTTTTGTGTGTGGCCCAAGTTTTAGGCAAAAATGTAGGGATTTCGGAGAAAAGAGGGAGACGCTTTAGATGTTAGAAGATCACAATAATAATGTACATATAACAGAGCACTGGAGCTAGCAGAGTAGGCGAGCAATCATTGTCTTAAAGAGCCAAGTTGCATAATTATCGTCATCATCATCATAATAGCATGAGAATCCTGTAGGAAGAAGGGGAAATAAAAGTTGAGCGAGTGTATAATCTCTTCCTGGTTGCAGTGAAGGGATAATATACGAAAACAAAAGGTTTAATGTTTTTGAAGGATATTTAACATGAGCCTTGTATTTTTGCGGTAATGATCGAACAAATGAATGAATGAAAGCTTAATATAGTCAAGTAAAATGTCTCTTGCTTTATCATTTCCTCCCTCTCTTAACTTTTTTTCGTTCTCTTCAAATTTACTGGTGTAGTTGGACTATGCGAGTCATGAATAACATGCATAATCATCATGATATTCAATGGGGAAAATGGTTTATCGCTACCACAAAAGCTGGTTTGGAGTACGTTGAAGTGCCAAAGACCAAAGCAACCGCCACACACACTTGAACACAAATAGGCTATTGTGAGTACCTATTTTTCGATTTTTTCTCTTTCCCATCTGGTCATTGTGAATGATAGAAATATAAGAGAAAAATGAACGGAAAAAAGTTTCTGCCAACTTTAGTGACGTGACTTTCTTTTTGTTCCATAGTAAGCTGACTTGATTTCCAAGAAATACAAAATTGTGTTGAGGTATGTCTGTACTGACTATTTGGGAAGATCGATAGCAAAAAAACTAAAGGGGTAGTGTACTAGTACTACACGTGAGCCTTGGTATGGAATGAGCAAAGCAGAAAGTATAGAAAATATATTCAATGTTTGCTACACAGTATGCACCAACATAGTTTAACAGAGAACTTGATAAAAAGAGGAAGGGCTGTGGTGAAAGTTGAAAAATGATGTGGACGACAAGTAAAAGTAAAACCGAGTAGACTTCTCCTTTTTTGGCTGGGATAAAAAGGAGAAAAAATTGGGACATGCCATGCAATCTTCATCATGATGACGAGTAGATGATATGATTCTTCCTTCATCTCATCATGATGTGGAGATGGGTGCAGTGGCACCGCTGCCACCACCACCACCGTTAAACTACTAGCCAACCAAGTCATCATCAAGTCCACTGCCCCCTCTGCACACATTATTTATATCGGTGGAATAAAAAGGAGGGACATCATATTATTAGAGATGGACATCACTATATGTGGTCTGGTCAGTCATTGTGGCGGTGGTCGTGGTACTCTTTTCATCAGACCAGTGCCAAATTTTTTGGAAGCAAGTTTAGCAAGTAGGTAGATCGATGGAACATTTTGTTCGTCACGCCTATTTTACTTGCTTTTCAAGTGGAAGTGGTCGATCTTCACTCTCCCTCTCCCGCTCTCTATTCTACTCGTCTATCCATCCTTTTTTGTTTACATTTTTTCTTGGCAGGGCCTGTCATCATCATTCATCATGATCACAACCACCGTGCTTTAGTTCGTTGGCGTCCTCCTCGTAGTTCCATTTTTAATCCAATCCAATTTACTGGCTATTCAAAAGATAGTAACAGAGTACGGACATACAAGTGTAAAATATATAGAATGTCCAGTATTATCTGTATTTGTATAGGTAACTATGCTCCATTGACCAGCAGGAGGACACCGCCAACACAATTGAAAGCATAATTGGAACATGGGTGAATGGGTGGTGGTGGTCGTGATGATGGGATGGAGGTAGTGGTTATGTTGGGGATGTAAAATGGTCATGTTAAATTATGGATGACAAATGGTGTGGATGCTTGTTGGAGGTGAAAGTGGCGAGAAAAGTGTCGTTGCTCATGTGTATCTATGTTCGTTCGTCTGTACACGTTTGCTATCTCTGAATACTTGTATTATTTATATTGAGCCCGGATGGTAAGACGGGAATACTTGGTAATATTATTATGCAATGGCTCATTGATAACAGTAAACGGCTCCCACGCAAGCATGATAGAATAGTGGTTGTGCGTTGTTGGTGGTCGTCGTCCAGGAAGTTGCGGGCATGTACCCACATCACACGCTAACTACGCATTCATGAGTTTTGGTGATAGTGATGTGATGATGGCGATGATGAAAAAGGGCTATGACCTCGGTTTGATGAAAAGTGAAGGGAATGCATCATTTCATTTTATAAAGAGCAGGGCAAAAACGAGACCGCATATTATTGACATATGAACAAGCTGTGTGATGTGAGATGATAATGATGGCGGTGATGATGATGATGATGATGACGACGATGAGTAAAGATGATGGCTGGATGAGCAATGGGATCTTGAAGAAAGTAAGGAGATATGATTATGTGATGGGAAAAGCAACTGACTTGAATTTGATTAGTAGACTGCGAGAGTCAGTGTGCACCATGATGCAGAAAGCTGACTCCGTGCCATGATATCATATCAGCAGCCCCTCGGGTGAATGGAGATGCTGATGATGAAGGTGCCTAGTGCCTACCAACTGCTGCATTAAGTGTACATCATCAGTATCAAGATTATATCACATCATGATTAATTCTTGGCACGATGGCTAATACTTCCACTAAAACTTTCGTTTACTCGGCTAAACGAAGAAAAAATAAGAAAAGATTGTGTGTGAACTTCAGCACAACAGCTCATTAGTACACTTCACTTTTTTCTTGACTGTCTGGCTGCCGTTAAGGCCGTTGCTGCGTATATAAATGTATGCATGCATTTTTTATATTTTAGTCTCATAGGACCAACAACACTATCATAAATACAGTAGCATCTTAAGCTCAACTCATCATCGTCTTTTTTACTGCGTACACACTGAAAGATTAGCATCCTTGAATCCTTTCCATGAACCTTCTTTCTGGATTCTAGAGAACATATGTGGCCCGGCTAGATAAAGTAGGAAAAAATCAGTTTCTTCTACACTAAAATTTATCCCAAAGCTAGGGCACCAAATGATTAAGGTGATGTGATCATGATCATGATCATGATAAAAAAGATTTAAGTTAGTTGAGTCGCTGGTGAAATAGTTTTAACTGTTTCTTATCCATTTTCTTGAAAAGCTATTTGACAGACATTTTATGAAATTCGGTATTTCCATCTGCTTCTATGCATATGTGCGTATATGTTCATATCTTCCATTTTAAGAGTAAAATATCACATTGTTGTTGATGATGATATGAATCTCTGCTAAAAAGGAGAGAAAATATGTTTCATTCAACAGCTGTGCTCACACAACACATCAGCAAGTAGAAATGAACCGCTTTTCCGGGACGGGTGCTGCGGGAAGTGGTGTTGGAGGAGTTTTGGGTTGTTTTTGTGTGTGCTCCTTTTTCGCTTTATTCACTGAGTCTGGAATGAATTCTGATGATAGTTTGAACAAAATGATGACGATGATGCTGATGATGATTTTCTTCTTGTACTTTCATGCCTTATGCTACCGGAAAGAGGAGAAGAAGAAATGGCATCGTTTTTCTCTCCTTCAAGTTTGACTGGTTTGTTATTGCCTGTTAACATTCCCATTTCATTTGTGAAGATTTGTAGTAGAAAAATAAGGTAGAAGTTCTATAAAAAGCTATTCTAACATCTGTGTGCGTCTAAGATGATGGCAAAAATGTGTTGATGGATCGGTTAGTGATGATGACGATAACGATGATCATGTTCATGTTGCCTGCGAGAAATTGTTAGCAAAAACTAGCACTGCCTCTCATTTTGATTGTAAAGCTGAAAGTGACGACAAGGAATGATGAAGAAAAAGAAAAATACATGATCTTGCAGGGATTTCCTTTTTCTCTCTCTTGTTCATCTTCATCTTTCTTTCTTGTCAAGATAAATAAATCCTTCTACATTATTCATTTTTTGCTTTAGTGAACTTGTAAGCAAGACAAAAAATATATTTGTAGCATGTGTGTCTGTCTGCGTGGTGAAGGCGTATCTGCAGTTTACAGAGACAATAATAAATAAAACAGCAAAAAAAAACAAGATCATTTGAAATAACTACATTGTTTTATTACTGTTATGATGATGATTGCGATACAGTGATCGTATTTGTATGGAATGCCATTATTTTAGACAAGTTATTTTCATTCAGTCAGTTTTTATTACACATGTTCTTCATTTGCATTGAATTATCGTTTTGTGCTTATTGCCAACTTAGTTTTAAGGTTTTGAAGTATTCTCTATTAATTTAAATCCAATTTGTTTGGAATATTGTGGAATTACGAGCTTACGTCAAGTGCATTAGTTGTAACATGTTTCATTCTGTCATTTTACATGATACTAAAAATATTCATTTTCTTTTTTTACAGATCTTCCAAGACTATTACCACTTGATACATTCAAGAGTGGCCAAAAGGAGCATCGAGCCCCATTCCCATTATCATGAAAGACTGGCGTCTGAACCGGAGGTAAGAAATAATACCAAGCAAAACTTATGTTCATTTATTTTTATTTTTATTCTTCAAATATGCATGACATTAATCTTTAGTACGAATATACGTGACACTAGCTACGTAGCACTTTTGTTTTATAATTTCACCCACTTTTTACTTCAAAGTTTATAAAACTTACCCACCTTTCTTATTCGTTTTGGTTCACAGAGTTTCGCATTATACCATGATAACAAAAATGTGTACAGTCTGCTTATTCCACTTCAACTTCCCATCACATTTTCAACACCTCCCATCATCATCGTACATTTTGAGACTAAAGTATTTCTACGTGTTACATATTTAGACGATGATGAGAATGTTGATGTGATGATGGTGGTAGCACTTTGACCCGAGGCTGTGCTAACTTTTTTTCCAACAGTGCGCTGTTTACTTTTCTTTCACTCGTGCATTTACCTAGTCTACTTATTCCTTTCACCATATTTTCTCACTGAACTACTAAAAACGAGGCACCCACATCACACAACCCATATTAAAAACTTACAACCCACCACCACCACCGCCACACTATACCACACTGCTTTTCTACTTACCCAACTTGTTAACAAGCATAGTTGGTAGAGAGGATATGAAACAAAAACCAGTGAGCCAAGTAATGAGCCAACAAGGCGAAACTCATAAAGTTGGATTAACGCTCTGTGTGTGCGGAGGTATCATCTTCATCTCCACTTTCCCAAAAATGTGTGATGAAGATGGTAATAATGATAAGGTCCAAAGGCAACTTTTAACTGGCATGTTATAAAATGAGCCGCAAAAATGTATATTAAAATAGCTAAAGTAAGTATATTGTGTCATGATGTTTCATCACCATTTCACTCATCTTATGGATCTACTGATCCTTACCATAATTTTTCCCCGTGTAATAATATATTTCGAGCTTGAGTTCCGCAAACAGAAAACATTTTTCTCCGGAGTTTTCTATGCTCTGGATTTTTTAAATAATATTTTCGTCATTGTACTATAAATAGATAGTAGTAAAACAAGGAGAAGAGCATTCCATTCAGATAATTAAAATTACTCGACGTAAGTATTTTAGTATTTGTCTGTTTTTCTGTCATGCTGTGTAATATACGACGTCGATGGAGATGATGACGCACATACACATATTAATGCTACTCTCGTCTTTCTGATTTGTAATAGAAGTATGCAATGTTCTTTTGTTTGTAGTTTGTGAGAGTGGAAAGTTGTACCTACGTTTTTTTGTCCTAAATTTCATAAGACCGCATACTCCACTCCATAGACTACTTGGCTTGGTTATTGTGATGTTTTTGCGTACACGTTTTATAACATTCCTTTGATGAAATTACTTTATAATTTGGATTATTACTTGGTATGTAAAAAAGGTTATATTACTGTTGTACAAAAATGTAAGTTGTGTAAAATAAGGCAGCTTTTCTAATTCAGAAAGAATATTATTGCACATTTGCTCTTTGGACTGTACTTGAAAGAAAATTGCTGGTTTTTAATAATAATATTGCGCAATTTGTAGCTATGAAAGCGTCTATGAGGTAATGGGAATGTGCATAAAATGGAGTAAGTTTAAGAAGCAAAGTTAAAATTCACAAAAGTGGTGTGGTTGTGTTGCGTGCATGATTATGATTATTATACGACATTTTTTTTAGTCTGAGAGGAAGGAAGTAAAAATAAGTAGAAGAGTTTTTAATTAGAAAAGTAGTACACTTCACGGGCTCTCCAGTTCCTCTGAAGAAGCTTATATATGGCTGTCTTGTCGTTTTGGCGCAATCGCTCTCAAGATGTTATTCAACTTTTACAAGTTTTCTTTGTTTGCATAAGTTGTTGATGGTCATGATATTACGGCTGGCGTTTTTTCAAGCACTCAACAGTTTTTTATCTCGTTTATTTTAAATTTTCTAAATTTTATTAAAAATTTGTTTTTATTTACAATTTCAGGTGAGATGGTTGATGCAACAGATTGTGAAACGGAGGGCAAAACGAGACTTTCTAGTTCTACCGTCCCCTTCGCATTTAACTGCTGGAACAGGTCAAAGTCAAAAGCCAGGAAGAAGTCGGGCTGCAAGAAGAAGTAAAAGCATTGTTCTAAACGATCCTAGGTGGCCGGCGATGTGGTATTTGGTAAGTAAAAAAGTTTTTTTTGTTCACACTACTCGTTGTTATAATAGGTGTGAAAGAAGTTTATAAATATACAAGTCATAAAGTATCGGTATCTTCCTCCGGGAGGTATCATCAACATGAAGCAACTCTCCTGAAATCGATAAAAGTAGTAAAATATATGTACAATACAAAAACGGAGAAAGCTCTTTCTGTTCTCTACAGTCACCAGCTTTTTTATGACAATTTTTTTGTTCAATGACTACTGCTGGAATGCCACCACCAGTAACCAGCATGAGCCTTGCCTTGCCTTTTCTCGCGCATCACTTCTTCAATAAAGTATCCATTTCATTTCCATTTCCACTGCATTTCCATCGGAATTTCTGGTGGAAGTAGATGGCAGTAGGCGGAATAATAAGCTTTTTCCATACCGCATTAGGGCTAAAAAGGAATACAGATATGTCTTTTTTTGCTAACCGAAACCGACCTAATTTTCATGCATGCCGCGTGATGCAATCCTTATTGATTGGACGATGGAGGGCTCATCCCTGCGGATTCATAGCATCGAGTATTATTTCTCTCTGCTTAAAATCCCAAGCCAAGTCACACGTAAACGTATACCATCGACCGATTCACCTACCCACCGCAGCGTTTTTCACTGGCACGGTACACACATGCCGTTTTAAAAGCAAAAATGCGTTTCTTGTTCCATGGGTCGTTGTCACTTGACTGGGCTGGTGGGAGAACATTTTGCTTGGCCTTTCGTCTAGATAAAAAAATATATGATTCTCTTCTTTCTCTCAAGTTTTTGCAGGTTTTTTCTCCAATTCCAATGTTCCATCTCCTGTGGAGAAAGCACGTAAGGTGCACGCACAGTGGCAAAAGGGATTCTCTATACTTACCCTCGATCAATTTCATTATATTTTTCTTAAAGGAAAGTTACGCAAGATATTCTACCAGTAGTACCGTTAAAAGCATGTGTTACCTCTCAGTGGGAATAAAAACAGCAAAAAATTCTGGTTCAGTACCTATTACACAGTTTTCTTCTGACATTTCCTCGTGACCTGAGCTAAATTAGAATATGATGAGCAAGCGATGAGAAGGAAATTAATGAGAGAAAATTTTGTTCATTTAGAGAAGAGGCAGATAAATGGAATATTTACGTGTTTTTGCATAGGTTCAGATGTAATTTTGCGAAAAGAAAATCCTTTTTAGTGGTTCGTGTGTTTCTTTGAGTTTTCCTGAGAAGTCTATTGATTGACGTAACATATTGTAGTGCCTGGCGCGTCTTTAGTTTTTTATGAAGTTCTGAATAATGTACATGTTTTTATTTGGAGTACTCCATGTGCTCCAGTACTTTGTCAACAGGGTAGCATCATTATCTTCATCCGTCACACACACACAAACACAGCACGCAGTGTAGGAATGTCTCTGTTGCGTGTGTGCCGTGTATATTGTGCCCTATATCTTCAGGCTATGCAGTTGTCTTGTGTGTGCTCATTTTTCCTAAGAAAACAAAGTTGTACAGTATTTTGTTACGTATAAAGTTTTCTACTTTATTTGATGATGCTCAAGTTTTTCGCGCTACCCGAGAAGTGAAACAAGTCCTCTTCTAGTTTGTCTTTGTTACTATATTTCTTGCCTGATGATGATAGTGATCATGATGAGCTTTATATGACGCGAAGTAAAAATATTGGTGTTGATGATGATAAAAAGCATCATGATCATTTATTTAGCTGGTACATATTCCTTTTGGCATAAAACATAAATATTACTTTTTTCTGATTTGCCTTTTTATCAAATTCACAAGTTACAAAAGCTTTTTGTTGAAAACAAATCAAATCAGTGAAAGCCCAGGCGAAAATTGTTTCATTTTTTGTTTAACTATTTCGCGTCTTAAATTTCCGTATAAATTTCCCAATAATGACTACGGAGAGTGGTTCCCAATAAGGAAATTGTTTTTTCTTTCTATGTATTCCTCATATTTCCAAACTCATCTTTTTGCATTTTCATTCAGCTTATATACAAGTCAAGTAGTCAAGTCTCCTTACGGAAATAAGGAAAAAATGACAATAAAATTGAGATTGAGCACCGAAACATTCTTTTTAGCTTTTGCAATACTACTTTTCTTCCAAGATGTGTGATTGGGATTATTATCATCATCATCATTGTACAGTATGTTTGGTCGGGTTAAGAGTAAAAGTGGTGGGCGATATACCTAAATCTAGATTTTTCTATCTTTCTTTCAAAGTATTTTGATGATAATCATTTTCCCTTTAGTATTTCATATCTTTCACACTGAGACTGAATTGATGGCAAAAAACTATTTTCTTAGAGTTTTACTTTGTTCGCACAATCCCAAACTTTTCCATAAAAATATCCCACCATGAAGTGTATATCTAGCGCATCAAGAAAAAATTCGACGTAGCTTCACTTCCTGTAGAAAAATTGGCAATATTCTCATCAGCATCAATATGTATACGACAGAAAAAATCTGATCTTATTGGTGGCGATACGCCGATTACGATTCATTTTTTTGTTTGTACGAGTCATTGACTCTGAAATGATCGATTAATAACTCATCCATCCGTGCATTCTTTCACAATAAAAAAATCCCCCAAAAAACTGCTTTATTGAAAAAAATCTGTAGTAGTTTACCATTCCACCAAACCATCCACTTTGTATACACGTAACTTCCTTCACGCATATCCGGTCTACACACAGAGAGGGAAAACTAGACAATCATCATCAGTTACTATTTTCTTCCCATTTCTAGAAAAAAGAAGAAACGTAATAAAAAGACGATTTATATTATTGTACCTTCTTTATTCTCTTTACAAATAGAAGAAATACCAAAAAAACTGTAATAACTTTTTTTTCTTTTCAAAGAAACTCACTTTACCTTTTTTCTCCACCAAACAAACTTTCTTTTCATACCTTACACAAACACATACCTACACGACAGATTTGTAACCAAAAAAGATACTTTTATTCAACATCGTTATTTTCAACATCCTTCCCTATCGCCGTTATCATCACTTTCACTATCACCCAACAGAATAGAATATTAATAGATATGCAGACACCAACACCATACCACCAGAGAGAAATACCGGATATTGTTGTGAGGGCTATCAGGAAGAAAATGATCACAAAATGTTAACAAAAGGGTGACTGCAGTATATCCATTATTTTGGTCACCATATTATCTTTACACAACAACATGAAAAAAGATAAGAATAAGATATTCAAAGAAAAATGACGATTACTCTGAACTGAAGTTACGTTGAGAAAAAAAACATACATACACACAAGCATACTTTTAGTCACCGGTTCTCTTTTACTTTGGAGGAAACTACTACAGGGGCCATTTACTCCACTCGTAACTTTCCCTTGGTGTCGTCTTTCCTTCTTTTCAACAGAAAGTGGGACATAAGGAATGCCTTTCAGTTTTGTGCTTCTGTGAGTAAACTTAAGGAGGTCATAAAAACCCTGGGTGTGTTATTTTTGTATGATGGCAAGGCATGTATATATGTTTGTATATTACATATTTATTATTATTATCATCATCTAGATAAACTATCAACAATACACTTTCCTGCTTTATCTCTCACCGAGAAAGTAAGCTATAAAACTAAAAAGTGGAATATCCACATTCACCAGCACCTATCCAACTTCTTAGAAAAAGAAGAGGTTGTTATTTATCGCAAAATACACATAACCTTGTATGGTGAATATGGTATATATTTTCTTTCCGTATCTTTTGTGTGTTTGTGTATATGATATGTTATGATATTATGATGACGCTGATCATCGTATCGTAATACAGACATGCAATAAAAATAGCTCGTAGGTTGGCACACATGCCAGCAGGCCAGGCCACACGCGCTTTTGCTTTTCTTTTCTTCTTCTCTTTTGAGCTGTGAGAGTATTATGGTTTCTTCCAAGATTTTTCACTTTCTTCTTGTTCTCTGTTTTGGGTTTTTTGTTGTGTTGTTTTCTTTATGCATTTCTGTTTCCTGTTATCATGCTGGCTGATGATAGAGATGATGATATACTATATTTTCGCCATACTCGTCATGCTTATATTGATGCTCGTTATTTGGAAAAAGAGGAAAAAGTCAAGAAATTTCCCTTTTCTTCCTTTATTGCACTCATACTTGAGAAAAACATACTGACTCACATATTCACATCATTCTAGTTGTTTAAGATAACGAGCAAAAACCGTATGAATAGCAAAAAGTCTCACTCACAAGGTATAGCCTTTTGGTGCCGCTCCGAGTCGAGTATGCCACTATGTGGAAAATATTCGTAATTAAGTGCAAATTAAATATCCGCATTCATTTTTCTGTAAAACGAACATTTCACATGGTCATCAATTAGCTGCGTTTAGCCCTATGCTTGCTTATGCGTGATATTGCTTGCAGGCTACAAGACATAATTCCTAGTTAAATACGCATACTTTGAATCACGAAGAGACATTTTTAGACAAAATGTTAGTAAAAATATGCGTAATTTAAATATTTCACCAACTAAACATACAAGCAGTTTGAGATACGCTTCTTGGTGATATCCATTCCGATCAAATGGTCATCAGACTTATCTGGAGTCAAAATAGAAACGAAATTTTGACTTTTTAGAATAAAATTTTACAAAATTTTCAGTAAAATGATCTATTTAACTCTGATCAGTCACTTAATAGGTAACATTTTTAATAACTTATCATGTGTAATAAAATAGCTAACATGCAGAGTACTATTGTAATGTAATGGGCTAGATGCAAAATAATCACAAGTATGTCAATTGTTCGTTTTACAGAAAAATGAATACGGATATTTAATTTGCACATAATTACGAATATTTTCCACGTAGTGGCATGCTGGACTCGGAGCGGCACCAAGAGGCTATTCCTTGTAAGTAAATTTCTAATGAGCGCCATTAAGGCAAATTTGTTAAAGAACACTAAAATATTATGTGCATGATATGCAAGCTAAGTGAAGAACTAGATAAAAAACTACCGAGTCAGCCAAACTGTTGATGCTATGGTTATACTATTTTTAAGCATGTATAATGGTTGTGTAATCTGTTGTGCTTCTCGAAATTAAATATTCATAATAGCATATCCTCCAGTTATGGTTGAAGTAACCTATATATTCGTGATAGATTTTGAAAACATTTGAAACCCTTTTGGCTCTTAATAGAATTTAAGACTTGTTTGGTGCCATAATTATAAAACAAGTAAGTATGAATTTGTATAAAACGTCAGAATAGCGATGCAATATTTATGTAGTTAACCAAAGTATTTCACAAGTATGGCTTATACAGGATTTAAACATGTTGCTTTAATACCTATATAATATTGGTATGTCCAACTTTGTACTCGAAACCTACTTATGTTTATGATTATAGCTATTGTGAAGTGGGAAACAATTTTGACGTCAGATTTTTCTAATAATATATACACACACAAAATGAACGCATCTCAAATGTCGCATTTGGGAAGCTTTCACATACTCAGGAGTTTCATGTTTTTCAAGGAATTGCTTTCTGCTTAATGCGTATACTTTCTGCAAGCCAAACATTCGCTTAACGATATTTCCAGTTGAGTTTATCTCTCGAAATATCCATTGTAACAAGAATGTTCTATATGAAACAATTTTACTTTATAGTTTCATTGTCAAACAACTCTTTCATTATAATCAAAACAGCTTTTATGTACTGACAAAAGGAATGCATTACGTTTCTATGGTCATGTTTTGTTCGTTGGAAGGTGTGTCTCAAATTTAATACTTCAGTTACTAAATATGAACTCATTCAACAAAAATTAGACACTTTTGTCGTGTTGGTTTTACAAAATAAAAGAGGTATATGCAGCCAAGCCATTTGAATAAAAAATACTTGTTGAAATACCGCCTTCATGTAGGTGACTGAAACGACATTTACCTGGTGATAACTGAACATTGATAGTTTGTTTTTTGAGAAATATG